>JAXQQM020092195.1:0-40643 GCA_034641835.2 Pinus albicaulis | reverse complement strand
ATTCTGTTGGTGTCCCGTGTTTTGATAGTTTGGAAAATCAAAAGACAAGGCAACATCAGAACCAATCTTTAGAGTTACAGGATCTAGTCCTCCTGTTCTCAGAGAGGGATCTCTCAAACGTTTGTTTGCAAAATTTTATCTTGTGTGCTTAGAGTATTGGTTTTAGACTAGTTATTAAGTGCAGGTGTTTGTTTGTTTGGTTGGATTGAATTGATACAACAGAACATAAAAGGTCTAGGAAAGATATATAGGACAGTAAAATTTCTGTTTCATCTTGAAATGGAGTCAAAAAGAGGTCATAACACACTTATCAAAGGATATGGGATATCAAAGGGAAAATCTAACTTGGCCACAGGATCCTTTTGTTTTTGGAATGGGATGAACATTAATGATTTAGAAAGAGAAATTGAATTCTCAACAAAGGGAACCTGAAAACATAATTTAAACAATAAAGAGATATTTGGTAGACAGGGCTAACCATAAATTCTACAAAAATTCTTTAAGCAAATAATGATTTCAAGACAACTTTCAAAATGAAATCTAAGATTCGGGGAACACCCTATTTCCTCAAAGATTTTATTTTAAGGACTTTAGAAAACATATAAGATTTACTGATAATCACAGTCATAGAAGAGGGAACACCTAAAAACATATATGATCATAATTATAACGACCTTTAAGCCAACTATTTAAGTGAGGACAAAGGGCAAGATCAAAACAGACTTCTCTGATTCACTATAAGCAAAGAACTTCAAAGGGAGACTTCAATAACAGTTTTTTAGGTGGCAACAGACAAGCAGGGAGAACCATAAATCACGCTGAAACCAATTGTTCAAACTATTAAGGAAATAAACAAGCATAAAGACTAAAGAGAAAGATTAAAGCCTCTAAAATACTTCAGCAGAAGAAAACATAAAACAGTGAAGGATGAACAGGTCTAAGGTGCTTCTATGAGCCATTTCTTAGCCTAATACTTTCTATCCTATTGTAGTGAGAAATTATGGAACATAATGGAAACAGGGAAAAACATGTAACAGTTCAGAATACTTCACCAACAGCCAAGCTCATGAATCCAGTGATAGAGCCTTCTCGGGAACAAACATGCAACAACATCATCAAGATCTCCAAGACTTCAATTTGTTCTTCAACTTCAAAGGACTATGTATTGATTTCAGAGAGTTTCAATATTACAGCGTGTGATCAAACAACAACCAGCCAACAACTTCTCATCTTCTACAGAAGTATTTATAGAAGGATGAGGAGGTGGGATCTGATAAAAGATCTCTCAAGGCAATTAATACAGATTCAGGACTTCTTGGCCTTTTGAGGGGCTCGATGAAGAAGTTTACAAGTGGTTCTCTATATTAACTATTTTACATTTATGAATTAAGCTCAGTGGGAGCTTTATTTGACTTTGAGGCTCTGTGTAATGTTTGGAGTAACTCTGCAGATATTCCCGCATTGATTTCCTTGCAGAAGTAACTCCCTGGCTGCGCTGAGGCAAAATCTGATCTTCTTCAATAACTTCGGCCTCTGTTTGAAAGGTTTGAGGCAACAGGTGGCTCTTATGGTAGCCGAGGAATCAATTTGCCCCAGATTATGGCGATGGAGGCATCCCTACTTGATAAAACACTTTAGGTTTTCTGTAAACTATGTTTTATTTGGGGATTAGGCTTTTGATAAGCATCTTAGATGTAATCCCCACAAATATGTCCTTTAATCCTCTGTTCTGGTGCATTTTGGTCTTCGTCTTTGATACTCTTTACCTGTGCCAAATCCATGGTTTTTGCTGATGTACAGGGTCATGTAGGGTCATGTGGCATCAGTGTTGGGATAAATATTGACGAAAAAGTGAAATTAGGTCCCTGTGAATGATTCTCCCTCAGTGAATCAAAAGCGGGAGGGTCGTCACCCTCTACTTTCGTAATTTCTTCATCGTGGTGGAAAAAACATTAAACCTTGCAAAATACAAACAAGAGTTATAAAATCTTGCGTATATAGTTTGACTGCTTCAGAGGACGTGTGGAAAGAGCGGGGTCGTTGGATGGCATCATCCAACGGTCGGGATTTAATCGGGGATATCATAAAATGGGCGGAAGAAAAATTAAATCCGAGCCGTCGATCGTGCAGAGATCGACGGTCGAGATTGAACAAGGCGGTCAGAGGAGAAGGATGAATCTGAGCCGTCGATCGCACAAAGATCGACGGTCGATATTTGGCAATGGAAAGTCAAACGGAGAGATCGGGTGACGAATTGTGGGCTGTCGATCTGCAGATCAGATCGACGGCAGAGATTGATTCGCCGCTATACAATGGCCTGGCTATCATGCGCGCACCTTTGTTAACCATTGAGAAACTTTGGCGAGCGATCACCGTTGGATCAGTGGGCCCAGATTGGACGGTCCACAGTGATATCGCTGGGCATCCAGGTCCGAACGTTAACGCGCGATGGACGACGGATGGACGGCGGTTTTGAAAATAGTACAGGGGACGCGTGGCAGCAAGTGTATGGAATCGCTGGCGATCGAGGTAAAACATCTTTTCGCCCAAGGGCGGTGCGATGGATACCGCCGGTTTTTAAGAGCGGTGAACAGCTGGCGGGGACCACCGGAAGACGCAATCCACACCGTCCAATCTGTAGATCAGATCAACGGTGCGGAACGGTTCAAAAAATAGTACCGGTGGAAATATAAAATAATTTAAAACCCAAGTTTTAAATAAAAACAAAGGTTTAATGTTTTCGGGGCGAAATATTTGTTTTAAAAGGGATAAGCACCTGACTGACTCAGCGCCTGGTTCTGGCGCCAAGGTGCATGGATAAAAGGGTTAGGGACTTGGCCGAAGGGGGCTTAAGTCCAATACATGGAGAATATGCATTTTAACGGATTTTCCAAGGAATTCGAGGATTCCGATAAGGCTAAGAAGGGGTCTTAGAATCTTATTGCAGATTTTCATGAAGTAAAAAGAGGAGAAACATGAAAATGAGGGATTTTCATGGGAAATGGGGGAAATAGAAAATGAGGTCAGTTTTGGAAGAAGAGGCAGGGGAAAAATGGGGTTTGCAGCAGCATTTGGGCTTTGGATTTTAGCAAGGATTTCAGAGGTTTTTAGGATGTAAACAACAGTATAGGGTCTGGACAGAGGCATGAGGCCTTCAAGAGTCTTCAAGAGCCAACAAATTTTAGTAATGAAATTTGTTCCTTGAAGGCTCGAACAGTCTTAGCCACCTTTTGGTATAATCAAATATTATAGGTGGCTAACAGTGGCTCCACTTGGGGAATGTGCCTTCTTGAAGGAATCAAAAACTTTCAAACCTGCATTCTCTGGGAGGCTGACCATGTGCCTGATCCTTTAATATTCTCTGGGAGGCTGGTCAGTTGCCTAATCCATTGGGCTACTCTTCCTATGTTGGGATGATTTTCTCTAAAGAACATATTAGCAACCATGAAAATAATGGATCTTCATCAATACAAACTTCTACCTACCCAACCCTATTGATCTAACATTTTTTCTTCTTTAGAGTGCACTTGGATTGGAAAACTCTTTTCACAACATTTTATTCTTTTGAAAGCAGGAAATCTAATCTATTTCTACTCCTTATTTCTCCATGGACTCAGATTAAATAGTTGAGCCCATATGATTCTCTACCTAATCTACTAATATGTTAGGTTTAAACTGTCTAACAGATCTTATTCTCTAATTTCTAAAACATAAATTTAAACAACAGCCAAGTCAAGATTAAGTTGTTTGACTTGTTTTGATCTATGGCATAAAGACAAGCTGCACATAGACATTTATTTTGCAGAAAAAATAAATCAAAAATGGAAGGCTTAAGATCTGAAATTTGAAAACACTTCCTTCCTCTTTTATACAGCTCTGATTTGATTCTTATTGAGTTGTCTTTCTTTTTTCTCTGGTTCAAATTTTGAGCTAATTAGAACCAGATTTTTACATCTCTTTGACTCAGAAAAATAGAACAGATTTGAGTCATTTCTCTTTACAACCTTAGGTTCAGATTTTGAACATGTTTGAACCTTTCATTTCTATATAATCTATCTACTGATAAGCCAAGATTAGACAGTTTGGCATATCAAATTCACTATCCTATCAGCAGAAAATTTAAAGCTAATTAGTCAAGATTAAACAGTTTGACTAACTAGAAGTGTGTTTTTCAGGAGTGGCATTTGAGCTTGCACACTTTCAGATTTGTTTCTCTTTTTGGTATGGGGTTTTACCTTTATTGTTTTTTCAATCTGCCCTCTTTTCATTTTTTTCTTGTGTTTTTGTATTTTTTATTTTTCTTCAAAGCAGAAAACAATCAACTAACTACATGCTCTGAACTGAGCTTTATTGACATTCCTATCTAACCTATTCTAAACATGGAGTATTTACATTTATCATATGATACAAAAATGTCAATGCAGCCAGCTGAGTAATGTCAAGAAGAAGTAGAAACTCTCGCTGCTTGTTAGAGGTATCCATAGTATATTTTGAAGATTAATCTTCAAAATAAAAACTATCACAGAAGGTGACATCATTTCATGTCTCTGGCTATTGCAAAGGATCACTGCTTGATAATTTGAGCCATTTTGGATATCCACACACTCTTCCATAGGATCAACAAAGAAAAGATGAATATTCTCTTCTTTTTGGTCCCCCATGTCTGGTAGATTGTCTGCTTCCAAGACTTCAGCTTTGAGGGTCATGTCTTCAAAAAGTTTCTTGGAAGCATCATCATCCTTAACCTGCACAATAGAAAATAGTGAAATATCTTCTTTGTCTATACATTCAGGTTCTTTGGATGACAGATTGATATCAATGATAGGAGAGGTTTCTTCTTGAAAAGAGGGGATATCCACAGCAGGATAGTCTTGTATTTGTTTCTCTCCTTCTTCTTCATCATCATCTGAACTGGAAGACTTATCATATTTGGCAGTGTCGTCCTCTTGTGGCCCTAGTATACTTGAATTGAGTGGCCTGAATTCTGTGAAGAGTTTATTATATTCTTGAGTCGGGGTGTATTCAATGGTTTCCTCTTGCTCAACAATTTCTTCATTACTCTTCTCTTCACCTTGTGAATAGAAAGGTTGTTGATTCCCAATTAAGTGAAAGCTTTTGAAGATGGATTGAAAAGGGTGATTTCTGCTTTCAAGTTGACGATGGTGAAACTCATAACACCAATCAAATTTTGGTTTCCCTGCATGATTAGTTTCTGCTTGGAAATCATCATCATCATCAGACTGATCGAATTTCGGAGAATTATCTAAATAGAAAATTTCATCATTCAAAGATATTGGGATATCAGTATATCCTTGTTCATTCTGATCTACAAAAGAACTTTCTAAACCTATACAACAAAGTTCCTTATGTGAATGGGCCAGAGTGTTTGTTTTGCAAGAAATTGCAGAGACTGACTGTTTATTAATATTTTGATCTATCTCCTTCTCTATCAAAGGGGAAGATGTTTCCATGTCCCTTTGAATAGAAGTACAGCAGTTCTCTGTCTCTTGTGAAGATTGATTTTGAGGCTGGATGTCTCCTTGAGCCTCAGCTATAAAGGAAGATGAATCAATATTTGAGTTTTCAGGGATGTCTTGAGGAATGTCCATTATTTCTTGGATCATCTCTTCCTCAACCGATTCATTTATATTCTTAAACTTTTTCAATAGGAGATTAAACTCATGAATGGCTATTAAAATATCTTCAGGATGCATCTCTTCCAAAGCTTCCTCATTATCCATAATGTGTTGGGTGATGTTTTGTGATGGATCATAATATATTGCACCCAATGATAATGATGTAGTGTTTTCTTTATAGTTCTCATAGAGCACATATTCAAGGTCTCTTAAAGAAAACAAACTACTAGATCTTAAGCATTCATACCAATCCCTAGCTTTTCCTTCTAATGTTAACACGAACATTTTCATTAGGCAGTATTCATGCCATTCAACTTTCAACCTCCATACATGTATGTGAAATTTGATAAGATGTAATAAAGGGTCATCAAACTTTTCACCTTGAAAAACAGGCAGGTTGTCATCCCAATTCACCTGGGGCATCTTATGTGGAAACCCAAGGATATTACCTCTACTCATTGGGGCATATCTTCGTTGTATTCTTGGAATCATATTTGTGAATCAAGAAAAAGAAGTCACTGAGTCTGGTCAATTAGTTCAGGGTCTTTTACCAGTGGAGTCATTTGGTCTTTTGGGAGTTTCAGAGTGTGGAGTCGCCAGGTGGAAGTTTTTAGCTCCTAAGGAGGTAAAAATTTTAATGGTCCACCACCATGTATTTCTTGTGGAGCTACAAGATTTTCAGAAACTGAATTAGCTCTCAAAAGTGATCTGAAAACAGTTGAAAATTTATCTTAGGAGACTTCCTTAGGATACTTTCTGGGTTATCAACTATCTCAGGTGGGTCACGGTCAGGATAGGCTCTAGTGTGAACCTTTCTAGGAGCCACTATGTTGTGTTTTTCAGACCTAAATAGACAAGATAAGTTCAACCAGGTATGACAGTCTTTGAATGGTTAACTAATCCGTTTACCTAAATTTCAACCCCACAGTCCTCTAACTGAGTTTGAATGATATTATGATGATCGAGGTTCTTCCCAGTGGAGTCTTAAGGTCTGTTCAATATTGTGGAGTCGCCAGGTGGAAAATTTTTAGCTTTTTTGGAGGTAAAAGGTTTTATGAAGCCAAATTGAAATTTTTTGGGTTTTCTGAGTTATTTTGGTTTTTATAGGTTATGAGAGTGTTCTAAGTCTGATTTAACACTTAGCTAGGGTGTCAAAATGTACAGAGTTTACTCTTATGGCTTGGTAACTGAAATCTTCAAGGTTTGACAAGGCCTTATGAGAATCCTAAGAGTTACTTAGTTTGTCACTGATTCAAAAGGTCCTATCATGATTACCATTGCTTGGTATTGCTTGGAGAAGGTTACTTATGTTATGCTGGACAGTGAGTGTTTTCCTTCACATGTTTTACTCAATGTCCCACCGTGATCGCCATTATGTTGGTGTCCCGTGTTTTGATAGTTTGGCAAATCAAAAGACAAGGCAACATCAGAACCAATCTTTAGAGTTACAGGATCTATTCCTCCCGTTCTCAGAGAGGGATCTCTCAAATGCTTGTTTGCAAAGTTTATCTTGTGTGCTTAGAGTATTGGTTTTAGACTAGTTATTAAGTGCAGGTGTTTGTTTGTTTGGTTGGATTGAATTGATACAACAGAACATAAAAGGTCTAGGAAAGATATATAGGACAGTAAAATATTTGTTTCATTGGGCAATGGAGTCAAAAAGAGGTCATAACACACTTATCAAAGGATATGGGATATCAAAGGGCAAATCTAACTTAGCCACAGGATCCTTTTGTTTTTGGAATGGGATGAACATTAATGATTTAGAAAGAGAAATTGAATTCTCAACAAAGGGAACCTGAAAACATAATTTAAACAATAAAGAGATATTTGGTAGACAGGGCTAACCATAAATTCTACAAACATTATTTAAGCAAATAATGATTTCAAGACAACTTTCAAAATGAAATCTAAGATTCGGGGAACACCCTATTTCCTCAAAGATTTTATTCTAAAGGACTTCAGAAAACATATAAGATTTACTGATAATCACAGTAATAGACGAGGGAACACCTAAAAACATCTATGATCATAATTATAACGACCTTTAAGCCAAATTTTTAAGTGAGGACAAAGGGCAAGATCAGAACAGACCTCTCTGATTCACTATAAGCAAAGAACTTCAAAGGGAGACTTCAATAACAGTTTTTAAGTGGCAACAGACAAGCAGGGAGAACCATAAATCATGATGAAACCAATTGTTCAAACTATTAAGGGAATAAACAAGCATAAATACTAAAGAGAAAGATTAAAGCCTCTAAAATACTTCAGCAGAAGAAAACATAAAACAGTGAAGGATGAACAGGTCTAAGGTGCTTCCAGGAGCCATTTCTTAGCCTAATACTTTCTATCCTACTGTAGTGAGAAATTATGGAACATAATGGAAACAGGGAAAAACATGTAACAGTTCAGAATAATTCACCAACAGCCAAGCTCATGAATCCAATGATAGAGCCTTCTCAAGAACAAACATCCAACAACATCATTAAGATCTCCAAGACTTCAATTTGTTCTTCAACTTCAAAGGACTATGTATTGATTTCAGAGAGTTTCAATATTAGAGCTTGTGATCAAACAACAACCAACCAACAACTTCTCATCTTCTACAGAAGTATTTATAGAAGGATGAGGAGGTGGGATCTGATAAAAGATCTCTCAAGGCAATTAATACAGATTCAGGACTTCTTGGCCTTTTGAGGGGCTCGATGAAGAAGTTTACAAGTGGTTCTCTATATTAACTATTTTACATTTATGAATTAAGCTCAGTGGGAGCTTTATTTGACTTTGAGGCTCTGTGTAATGTTTGGAGTAACTCTGCAGATATTCCCGCATTGATTTCCTTGCAGAAGTAACTCCCTGGCTGCGCTGAGGCAAAATCTGATCTTCTTCAATAACTTCGGCCTCTGTTTGAAAGGTTTGAGGCAACAGGTGGCTCTTATGGTAGCCGAGGAATCAATTTGCCCCAGATTATGGCGATGGAGGCATCCCTACTTGATAAAACACTTTAGGTTTTCTGTAAACTATGTTTTATTTGGGGATTAGGCTTTTGATAAGCATCTTAGACGTAATCCCCACAAATTTGTCCTTTAATCCTCTGTTCTGGTGCATTTTGGTCTTCGTCTCTAATACTCTTTGTTTGTGCCAAATCCATGGTTTTTGCTGATGTACAGGGTCACGCAGGGTCATATGGCATCAGTGTTGGGATAAATATTGACGAAAACGTGAAATTAGGTCCCTGTGAATGATTCTCCCTCAGTGAATCAAAAGCGGGAGGGTCGTCACCCTCTACTTTCGTAATTTCTTCATCATGGCAGAAAAAACATTAAACCCTACAAAATACAAACGAGAGTTATAAAATCCTGCGTATATAGTTTGACTGCTTCAGAGGACGTGTTGAAAGAGTGGGGTCGTTGGATGGCATCATCCAACGGTCGGGATTTAATCGGGGAGATCATAAAATGGGCGGAAGAAAAATTAAATCCGAGCCGTCGATCGTGTGGAGATCGACGGTCGAGATTGAACGAGGCGGTCAGAGGAGAAGGATGAATCTGAGCCGTCGATCGCACAGAGATCGACGGTCGAGATTTGGCAATGGAAAGTCAAACGGAGAGATCAGGTGACAAATTGTGGGTCGTCGATCTGCAGATCATATCGACGGCGGAGATTGATTCGCCGCTATACAATGGCCCGGCTATCGTGCGCGCACCTTTGTTAACCATCGAGCAACTTTGGCGAGCAATCACCGTTGGATTAGTGGGCCCAGATCAGACGGTCCACAGCGATATCGCTGGGTGTTCAGGTCCGAACGTTAACGCGCGATGGACGACAGATGGACGGCGGTTTTGCAAATAGTACAGGGGACGCGTGGCGGCAAGTGTATGGAATCGCTGGCGATCGAGGTAAAACAGCTTTTCGCCCAAGGGCGGTGTGATGGATACCGCCGGTTTTTAAGTGCGGTGAAGAGCTGGCGAGGACCACTGGAAGAAGCAATCCGCACCGTCCGATCTGTAGATCAGATCAACGGTGCGGAACGGTTCAAAAAATAGTACCGGCAAAAATATAAAATAATTTAAAACCCGAGTTTTAAATAAAAACAAAGGTTTAATGTTTTCGGGGCGAAATATTTGTTTTAAAAGGGATAAGCGCCTCACTGACTCAACGCTTGGTTCTAGCGCCAGGGCACATGGATAAAAGGGTTAGGGACTTGGCCGAAGGGGGCTTAAGTCCAATACATGGAGAATATGCATTTTAACGGTTTTTCAAGGATTTTCCAAGGAATTCGAGGATTCCGATAAGGCTAAGAAGGGGTCTTAGAATCTTATTGCAGATTTTCATGAAGTAAAAAGAGGAGAAACATGAAAATGAGGGATTTTCATGGGAAATGGGGGAAATAGAAAATGAGGTTAGTTTTGGAAGAAGAGGCAAGGGAAAAATGGGGTTTGCAGCAGCATTTGGGCTTTGGATTTTAGCAAGGATTTCAGAGGTTTTTAGGATGTAAACAATAGTATAGGGTCTAGACAGAGGCATAAGGCCTTCAAGAGTCTTCAAGAGCCAACAAATTTTAGTAATGAAATTTGTTCCTTGAAGGCTCGAATAGTCTTAGCCAACTTTTGGTATAATCAAATATTATAGGTGGATAACAAATTCTATAGAGATTATTAACTTGAATCCCAATCTTCTTGGCTTTCCATGTTGCTTTGTGTCACAGGAAAACTTTTCCTTCACTGAAAACACATAGCCTCTATCCTCTAACATTGCAACTGAGACTAAATTTTTCTTCAAACCTGGTACATGCATTACATTTTTTAATTGAAAGAGTTTACCTGACGCCCTATAAAAGGTAATGGTACCAATCCCGGTAGCACTGTATCGTCTGTCGTCGCCCAATTCAATATGAATATGGAGATATTTATCCTCTAAGTTACTAAAAATTTCCTTGTCTCCCGACATGTGAAAGGAAGCACCACTATCCAAGTACCACATTGATCCCAATACACTTGAAACCATGCATGCAATCAAGGAGAATTCAAGCTCAAATTGCGAGGCAAGGGCCTCACCAGCTGCAGCTCCAACAGCCTTCTTGTTCTTCTTCTTTTGTGGATAGTTTGTGGCAATATGTCCATGCTCGTGACAACAAAAACTCTTCATTTTGGACATGTTGTGCTCCTTTCCAACTTCACCGAACTCAGATTTAGAATGGAATTTCTTCACCGACCACAGTTGTTCCCAATCCGATAAATTTTCCAGTCCGTTGACAAAGTCTTCATAATTGTGCCAACTCTTAGGAAGTCCTAGGAGAGCCAAACTCACCAAATCATCATCAGCAACAATTATTCTTACACTCCCAATTTCATCATGACATTGGACAAACTTTGTTAAGAATACCAGAATAGTGTCGTTCTTTTCCATCTTTATCTTCGTGAGTTTATCTTTGAGCACCAATTTCGTATGGTCATTGTTTCTTTGGAACAGATCCATCAAAGCCTTCCACATAGCATATGGTGTGGCTTTCCCATGGAGGCTTGAGACAATATGGTCTCGTACTCCCTCCAACAGGATCCTCCTCACCCTTGCCACTTTCTTCTACCATGCATCGATATTTGCAACATCTTCAGCATCTGGCTTAGGAGCATCTTTGTCAATGAATTCCTTCAAGCCATTGTATTTGAGTATTGCCTCCATCATGTCCTTCCAAGCAATGTAATTCGAGATTCCCTCGAGTGCATACTCTAACCTCAAGCCATTGAAATCCATTTCGATCTTGAATCAACTATAACACCAAGAAAGTATTTCTGCAAGTTCGAATTCTTTCCAACCACAAACTCAGCTCCTGCTTCACTTCTACAATTTCTTGTCCTTTGATACCATGTAGAAATTATACAATATGCATGTATATCTTGGATTCACCCGATCTAACAATATGCTAAAGTTAAATATTGAATCGCTTCTACAAATATTTGCGGAATTAAAAATACTATCACCAATTACATTATCATGAATAAAGATCAACCACACAAAACAGAAATAATTTCCCGAGGAAAGCTTACAGCTAAAAACCCCACTATATTCTATTGTATATTATATCATGGATCATGAAACAATTACATACAAAACTCTTCTCACAATATCCCTCAGTACATCAGCTAATTGTCTCACACTGTCATACAAAAATTGGAAAGTTCCTTAGCCAATTTACTGTCTCCAGACAGCCTGCCTCCACTGCGCAATCCCTGATGGTAAATAACCCTGAATGATGGATGCCTTGCCTGCCTTGACTGCATAAATATCATCAGCTCATCCAATGTGTGTGTGTTTGCATGTGTGCAAGTGGATAATGTCACAATTGATAGTTATCTTCCCTTTCATCTAGAACTCAATTGGGTCTCCACTGGATCTGACATGCATGGAGTTAATAATAGTAAAAACATCAGTTGCATGTGAGATCACTACATGTGAATTAATTAATATTTAATTCACCTGATCTCTCACTAGTGTATCTGCAGTTACAACTAGCACAACTGACTTTAACTCACTTAACTTAGTTAAATTGATTTACAACTTGCACAACTCATGCACCACTGCACTTCCAGCTTTGTTACAACTAGAATCACTCAGTTACAACTCAAGTCAACCTGCATGTCCCACCAACCAACCACTTAACTCGAAATTCACTTAGCTAACTGATTTTCCACTTCAGTTAACTATTTTCAAGTTCTCATTAAGAATAGATTATATTTTATTGTCCATCTAATATTAAGGGATAATAAAAATAGACATGCGTCTATAAATAGACATGCACTATAAATATACATACACCTAAAAATAGCCTGTGTGGGCCCCACCCTAGTGTAGGTGCTTAATTTTCACTAGGATCATGGATGTTGTTTCCGGATGCCAATTTCACTATTTCTTGTTGCAAACTTCAACAAATACTTCCATAAAGACAATTTTTTTCTCTCTCTCCTAGGGTAAGCGGTGTCTCTATCCCCATCAGCCCAGAATGTAGAAATTATATAACTAATGCGTTATACATCCAAGATTCTCCTGATCACACACTATTTGACTTCATGCACAATAGAGAATCTCTTCTACTATTGATCATTACTTGCGGAAATTAAATCAATTGCATGCACACGTTGAAACCATAAAAATTCACACATATGAACACAGTGTTTTAACGGGAAATCTTGAAGCTAAAAACCCCAACTATCTGTATATAATATATGTCATAGAGATCATGTAACAATCCTCATACAAAGCTGATCATATCAAGCTCTCAGTACAATACAATCGCTACACATTAATCAAGCTCGATCTAGCAAATCCATGCACCAATATTTTCCACATGCTAGCCTGCCTCTACTGCGCAATCCCTACTAAATATTGGCTCTGAATGAACTTGAATTGGTCCAGCCTTTCTCATGCAATCCTCATTTGCATATCCATAAATGTGTGGTGCAAACTCATGAAACACTATAGTCACAACTGATAGTCAACTTGCTCTTTCACCTACCTCTCCACTGGTCTCCACTGAAATTGTCCATGCACTGTAGTTAACTGATGCATTCTTCAATTGATTAATGAGTTAATATTTAGTGAATTAATTAATAATTAATTCACACCACTCTCACTAGTGTATCAATCAGTTAGACTAGATACAACTAGCTCAATTGTGTTTAACTGAGTTAAACTGAACACGACTCCACCAACTACCTCAATAACTCCACCAAACTCTGTCACATGAGTTCTAATTGAAGTCTCCATGCAATAGCTCCACTTAACCCTCAGGAATAGCGTAATTCCTTCTGTCAGATCCTGTGCCACATCTGTGCACTTAACTGAAGTGCTCCAAGAGAATAAGATAATGTTTATAGTCCAAATATTATTAAGAGCTAATAATATTCGACATATCTATTTTTAGACTGGCAATCTAAAAATAGATTATGCCCAATATGTCTAAAAATAGAAGTCCATATATTTTTCCAACTTGACCAACCATCCACAAATAGCATCCTGCAACTCATAGAATATGATCGACATGTCTAAAGATAGACATAGTCTAAAAATAGACTTTGCGCCAAAAATAGCCTGCGGGCCCACTTAGTGAAGGCGACTCTTTTCACTAAGCTCATCATCTTGTTGCAATCTCAACACAGAAAATTTTGGTGATTGTTGATTAATTTTCTTGCAAGTAACGGGTTTGGCCATGAATTTCCCTGATTCCTCGAATCCAAAGGATTTGATTCGAATGACTTTGGAGATTGAGCCCCTATATGCACAAGATTTTCTTGGGATTTTGGTGCGGGTCTGCCAAATTTGGAGAATTTTGGTACTAGTCGAAAAAATCATGTGCATATAGACAAGATTGAAAATGGAGGTTGGTCTAAGGATGCTACACATATAAAATTTGTTCATGCTAATTGTGGTTGCATAATTTAGGAAGTGAAGGCTTTTGAACTGTGCGAGAACTGATTTTTGGCAAGGATGTATTTTGGGACAGGGTATCGGGCCTTTAAAAGTAAGCACAGGGTGGTCGTTGGGAATTCTCTAAAATGGATGGGCAAATGATGAAAAAATGGGTTGATTCCCATTGGGAACCTATTATTCATTATAAGCATAAGATTAGTTTGTCGATCAATAATTGGTTTTGTTTTCATTTTCTTCATCTTGAGGATGTAGATAAAAGTATGAACAATCCATGGGTTCAAGGGTTGAGTTTCTTGAGTCTACATCATTGGTACGTGGGTTTAAATCATATCTTTAAGATTCCGCATAGGAAATTTATATGGATGAAGCTTCCAAGACTTCCCCTAGAGCTGTTGACTTGGCATGCCTTGGTACAAATTGGTAATATGATAGGAAAATTTATTTTATTGGATGACCGCAACTTATGTGCATTGGATAAATGTCTTGCATGTTATTAGTGGAAATGGATTTCTATGGTGGATTTTCTGCATAATTGGACCTAATTTGGTGTGATATGTCACTTCTTCAGAGAATCGACCACTGGGGGATTCCATTCCAATGCTCGGGGTGCCATTAGACAGGTCATTTGACTGCAAAATGTCCTCGAGTAATTGGGGGTCCATCATATGTGCATAGGGTGAAGTTTTGTTCGTGGTCGATGCAACGCGATGGGACCTCATTGATTGGTGAGGGGGAATCAAGTACTAAAGAAATTTTTCTTCTTACCTCCTCAAGTACCGATCATGCTTCTTATATTAATTTTTCTCCTTGTGATTGTCTAATTGTGGCGTTAAAAAATGGTTAGTGATTATCTTGTTAATAAATCTTTAGATTATTCGGATACACATAATTCTCCTTATAAAAAACTTGTGATTAGGTTTAGTTCATTGGGTTTTTCATCCATATTCAAATCTCTCCCGCATATGGGGTCTTGTACTCCCGCTATTTATTATTTGGTCTCTAAGGATTCACAGGTGGGATGCGGACATGACCTACTAGATGTGAATATTAGCCCTCCTCCATAATACAAGTCCCTTGTGACTCATTTTGGCTCTTATATAGGTGTGTTTTCCCATACAAATTCTATTAGTAGTGACAATGATATACATAGGCACAACCTAGCATTAAATATTGAGCTGCTAACCATACACTCGTTTATGGTATCTTTGGGTTGATTCCCCATTAGCGTGAATTCAAAGAGGAATGTTACCATAAGGAAGAAGGTAAGGGTAGGTCGAAAATGATTCCTTCGAGGGACCCTAATCCACCTCGCCAATCATTAAAATTCCTGGATTGTTTGGATTCTCACAAATCCCCTTGCCTTGACGATTTTGATAAGTGGGCTCTTAGATAATATTATCCCATAGGCATCATTTCTCCATGAATATTATGTACCTAGATATTTGGGGATTGGGGAATTCCCCTAAATCTAATTCCCTACGTCACTTTATTTTGGATCATAGGCCATCTGCTATTTTAATCTAGGATACTATGGTTAATAGTGATAATGCTCAATCATATTTTCTGAAATTATGCCCGGGGTGAAAGTTCGATTCAATTGATGCCCTCGGTCTCTTGGGGGGTCTAACTACATTGTGGCATCCAGGCGTCATTAATTTATTTGCTTTCCAATATTTTGTAGGCATATTACTAATAATATTCTCAAGGGGATCAAAGGTTATATTTCACATTTTAAATGTTTATGCTCCCTATGATTCCAGGCTGGAATTTTGGAATAGGCTGGATAATTGTGGGTTGTTGAAGATTGGGTCCCTTATAGTGGAAGGGGATTTAAATTTTACCATCTCTATGAAAGAGATACGGGGGATGAGAAGTAAATTGGATCCATTAGGAGGTTAATTTAAGGAGATTATTGGGAAAAACCACTTAGTGGATATTCTTTCGGTTCCTCTTATTCATACATGGAGGAATGGACGTACTAGTCTGGATGGGATTTCCAAGAGATTGGATAGGTTCATAGTTCATGAGAACTTGATGAAACAAATTAGTATGATGCATTCATGGGTTAAATCATCGATGATGTCTGATCATTCTCCAATTTTTTACATTGGTGTGGTGAATTTGTTTGTAAGGGTCTCCCTTTTAAATTTGATAATCCATGGTTAAAAGACAATGACTTTGAGAAATTAGTAATATATACTTGGTCAAAAAAGAATTATCATAATGAGACTTCCCAAATGGATGATGTTTCTTTGAAACTAAAGGAACCAAATAAGGTTATCAAAATATGGGAAAGAGATAAAAAGAGAAGGAATAAAAAGAACTAGCAAAGATAAACTAAGAACTCGAGTTGATATCTGACCCATATAATCTTGGTTTCTTCTCAAGTGCTCAAAAGCGAATGACCATGGATATGGAAACTCGAAAGAGAAATATTTTAAAACAACAAGAAGAGGAATGGAGGCTCAAGAATCGCGCCATTTATATTGCAAGGGGTGATAACAACGCAAATATTTTTCATAATTTTGCCTCATAGAGAAGGAGAGACAATACAATTTGGGACTTGGAGGACAAAGCAGGTAGGAAAACATATAAGCTAAAGGATCTTCATAAGGAGGTTGTCATATATTTTTGGAATTTATATAATGCTAGGGAAGGGGTGGACATTGATACTCAATTTGGGTTCATTAAATCATATTCTCATATGTTTACAACATAGGACGATGTAGTTATTGAGTAGTCGGTCACATTCGAAGAAGTAGAATCTGTTTAAAAGTATTTTTCCAAATACAAAAGCACAGGTTATGATGGGCGGACTATGGAATTATTCTTACATTTTAAGGATATTATGGGTTGGATCTGCTACACTCAACTAAATAATCAAGGACTTATCGTAGAATCTCACGTGCTTTACATTCTACTTGTATTGCTTTGATTCCAAAAGTTTCAAAGGCTTCTTATTTAAAGGATTATCGACCTATTTCTCTAGGCAATATTGCATATAAGATGGTTTCGAAGATTATTTCAAACACCCTCAAATCCAAGATGTAGTTGCTATTGCTTAGGAATGCATGCATTCCATCAAGGTTAAAAAAAGGAGTCATTATTACTGAAATTGGACTTGATTAAAGCATATGATTGTGTGGATTGGGTTTTTCTAAAGATGGTTTTACACAAAATTGGTCTTTCTATGGAGGTTTTTGATTGGATAATCACTTGCATCACTTCGGTACACTATGTGGTCTTGATAAATGGAGTGCCTTCGAGTTTCCTTAAGGCCCCGAGGGGGTTTAGGCAAGGCTACTCATCATCCTCCCTATTATTTCTATTGGTTATTGATGGGATGAGAAAATTGATTATAGAGGCACAAAATAGGGGTTCCTTTGTGGGTATTAAGATCACTAAAAATATTTCCATAACACAACTTATGTTTGTGGATGATGTTCTAATTTTTGGGAAGGTATCCACATTGGAATGGAAGTATCTACATCAGATCATCTCCACATTTGACGAGGAAATAGTCATTTTTATGAGAAAATCAAAATATTTGTTAATTGAAGTGTCTTATGAACAGGTCACTTTTTAGGAGATTGTTGGTATATTTATTTTTGAGGTGGTCACGATGGAAATGGGTTTCAAATAACTTGGATTCCACTTGAAACCAAACAATTATGGTATTAGAGACTAGTGTTGGTTGATTCTAAAATTTGAAAGAAGATTGGCTATTTGGTCACTAAATTGGTTTTCACTTGGGGGAAGGTTGATTTTTCCTCAGTTGGTCTTGCAACATATTTCTATATATTGGATGCACGTCTATCTTATGCCCCAAAATATCATTAAGTAGATTAACTCCAGAATCTCAAACTTTATCTGGTCGGGTTCCAAAGGTGTTTAACAAGATACATCTAGTTTGGTTGGAGGATATTTCTATGAGGAAAGAAGATGGAGGTTTGGGATCAAAGAACATTGAAAACTTGGATGGGAATTGGTGGTGAAGAGATTATGGCCTTATTTATTTGGAATAGGCATTTGCAAAAGGATTATAAAGGAAAAATACCTAAGAAAGTAGTCAATTCAGGAGTGGATTAAGTCTAGGGCATGGGTTCCTATCATAGTCTCATATATATGGAACAATTTTATGAAGGTTAAACATTGGTTGTTAGGAAACTTGAGGTGGGAGATTGGACTAGGCTCATTAGTGGAGATTGGCTTGGACCCTATCAGGGGATTCCATTATAAGCATTCATTGTCTTTCTCTCTCATCGGGTGCATCCATGATAAGGGTATATATTTTTTTAACCATATTTAGATTTCTAATGATCCTATCTTCCAATATCCGACTTGGATATGCTCTAGAGATTTGGGTTTATATGGATAATTAGCAGAGGTATGGGATAGGTATGTGATCAATTTATATCTGGATGTAATCACTTTGGTAGAAAAGGAAGACGTATTTACATGGGATGGTAAATTTGTTTAGGGGCATATCATTGTTAATGAGGCCTACATGTATATTACACTATCACACCAAAGATATGAGGATAGATGGTGGTTCAGAAAAAAATTGGAAATGGAATTTTCCCCTAAAACTTAAATGTTTTGGGTGGTTCATTTGACATAATAAGATATTAACTTGGGAGAATTTATGCAGGAGAGGATTTATAGGTCTTGGAAGATGTGATATGTGCAAGGCTAATAATGAGGATGTTTCTGAACCTTTTTCTCAAGTGTCCCTATGCGGTTTCCATTTGGATTGGTTTGTTGAACATTTTAAACATAAAAGTTGGATGGGATACAACATCGGTAGAAGAATGTATGAAGGCCTGGAAGTCAGAATATAAGGAATTTAGAACCCTTCCATTCTATATTTTTTGGGGAATATGGAGGAGCATAAATGCATATATTTTTGAAAATATTTTATTGAACATTAGCAGAAATTGCATAAAAATATGTGCATATTTTAATTAGATTGGGCTTGCACCACATAAGAGAACATTGAGATGCATTCAACAAGTGAAGATATGGAGCGTATATCTTGTGGATTTTTTTTACAGGTCTGCAAATCAAAACATATGCAGCAATGGGGCATACATTGCCGTGAATCCAGGTCATTTTATCATTTTTGTTGGAACTACGGTTCATGTACTAACACAAAGGCTGAGATTATTTCTCTTTGGGGAGTTTTATATTGTGGAAAATGATTATCCATTGAGACATTGGAAGTCTTCAGGGCTTCAAAAGTTGTTATAGAATGGGCAAATGAAATGTCTTCTTTCGATCTTCCAGTGCCAATTAACTGGATGAATAGAATTAGGGTGTTGATTGGTCATTTTAGTAGGGTGAATTTTTCTCATATATACAAGGAACAAAATAGTATTGTTGATGCTCTCTCAAAGATGGGACATAGATATAAATTGGGGGATATCAACTTCTATGCATATAATAATGTCAAACTTCAAAGAATGGGAAAAATCATGTTTACTTGAGTTCCACTTAATTGACGTTGATATACAGAATTCCATGTTTAGTTAAATTCATACAGTTTTAATATATAATTATTACCATATGTTTTTTTTGTAAGACTTCTATAAAAATAAATTTTAATATGTGAAATATGTGTTTTTCTTTTACAAAATCTCATAAAATCCCGTTGGTTTTTTCTTTCCTTAAAAATAAATAAATAAATTAAATTAAATTAAGTTATAAACTTGATTTTAGTGATTATAACATTAAAGTAATTTAATTAGCTATGTTTGTAACTCCACAGGTGAGCTCAGGTAGTAATTCCTTGAGTGTATCTGCTCGGATGTTTCCTCAAAAAAATCTTATTTGAACTTTGTAGTGTAGACCAACAGTTTTATTCCTCTGTGGTAGCCTTCGTAACACTAGAGTAATAACATCTACGACCTTATTATTAATATTCTTATTTGAAGTATGTGGTGCGGACTGCGTTATTTTAACTCTGCGATGATATAATCTCTGAATGCAGCCTTCGTAATACAGACTCTACGTCCTTCATAATTGGAGTTATAATCTCTGCGGCCTTCGTAACACAGACTCTGGACGGTTGATATTAAAATTGAAAGCTTTTGCTAGATAGAACCGTTGGCCTTGTGTAAATCTTTGCGGCCTATCATATACTTATAATTATCTTTGCAACCTAGCATAATCTTTATTGCCTCTTAACTTCTATGGCCTCATTATTTTTTTATATAACTTATTTAATTATGGTTTCTTATAATAAATTTTAAAAATTCCTTTCATTTTTTTATCCAGAAATTTGTTTTACTAGTGTTTTTATTGATGATGATGATGATGGTAGTTAACGTCCATTGAGACCAAACTTTGGTTTATGGGTAGTCGTGTCTTATCTTTAAGATGTGGTGGATCTGTTTTGCTGTTAAATGATATTGTTTTATTTATTTTGAAAATATATTTTTTAATCATTAAAATTGTTTTATATTTTAAATTAAGAGAGTAAAAATTTTGCATTGCATCTTTTTTATTTAAGGGCGTTTTTCATGGTTTTGTGTATATTAATGATGATTTTATAAAAAATGGTTAACCATTTATGCAATTTTAGTGCCCTATTGAAAATGGGTCAAATTTTCTTAAAGGGTGTTTTTCATGGTTTTGTGTATATTAATGATGATTTTGTAAGAGATGGTTAAAAGATATTGCAATTTTAATGCCCTATTGAAAAAGGGTCAAGTTTTCTTAGGGTGTGATCTCAAATAAGATATAATTTAGCCTTAAAAAGATTGTTCTTAGTAGAATCACTCTTTGATATAGGTGTTGAATTTTAAGATTATTTTTGTCATGATATTTGGTTTATAATGACATGGTTAGAAAATGTTGAAATTTTAAGGTTTTTTTAGTACTCATGATATTTTGTCTTAATTTTCATGGTTGAAAAATGTGAAGTTTAAATTTTATTAGTAATGTTATTTGATCTTTAACACCATGGTTGAAAATTGTTAGAATTTTAAGGTTTTCATGATTATGATTTTGATATTTAATGTCATGGTTGATGTAGCATCACCACTTTTCTATTTCATGGTGTTTTTTCATGTTTTTTGTGCAAAAATAGGGGTTTTTTGTGCTAGAGTTCTCATGTTGAGGTTATAGTTCTCATTAAGTTGGTAACATTGTTATTAATTCTTCAAATCAATTTTTGTTACTTTAAAAAGCTTTCAAGGAAACCTTCACATGCTTTTCAAAGAAAACAACATGTATAGTACAAAAGAACCTTGAAGTTGAGCTTCTACAAGCTATTAGATAGGCACAACTACTGAAAAATCAGCAACAACAATTCCTTGTTGTACAACATTGTAGTATGGCTATTGTGCATTGCCATTGTACAAATTTTGTATGATTTTACATGGATCTATATGGTATTTTTTAATGACTATAGGGAAATGATGTCTCGAATTTTCTGTTGCCCAATAATTCCATTTCTGTCTATCCTCTCTCTCTCTTGATGAACTACTAATATGTGTGTAAAATCCTCTACCTTTTCATGTCTTTAGAGTTTTAGTGGAGAATATACTTTTAATACTACTCCTAGTTTGAGTAAAATTTTAGACTCAACTACAAAAATAAGACACTCACATTTTTACTAAAGTGAATTACAAAATGTTAGTCAAGGGTAGCCCAAGTGGTTAGGGCTCATGATGATAATGTCGCCCACATTGGTTTGAATCCTAGTTAACCTTGCTCAGTATGGTTTGTTAATTATTATTTTAGGCCAAGGTGTTTTCTTCGCCACAATGTTATGTGATCCTTGGTGGAAGCAATGATTGTATGTTCTAGTTACCAATCCCACCGCCCCCCCTCCCCCCCCCCCTCCTTGACACTAAATAAATAAATAAAATGTATTACAAAATAAAATTATTTTTCAAAAAATTAGAAATACTTTTTGAAAATACCTCGAACTAATTCCCACATTTTCATAATGAATATGTGCAGAAGTTCCTATTCGAGCTATAATTATTAACACTCCCTCTTGGCGATGAAGGAATTCTATCCCAATCTAAGTTTGTCTAAATACCTCAAACTTCCATTTAGCTAAGGGTTTGGTTAGAATACTAGCAACTTCTTGATCTATGGGTTTATGTTGGAACTTCATTGCTCCCTTCTAAAACATGTCTCATATGATGAAGTAACATTAAATCTCTATATGCTTGGACCTAGCATGAAACACTAGATTTTCAAAGAGATTGATACACCTTTAATTATCACATTGAATCATTGTAGGCTCCAACTCCTAAAACAATCTTGCAAGTAACTTGTGAAACCAAAAGGCCTCACAACTAGCACTACTAGTTGCCATGTATTTAGCCTCTCTGGAGCTAAGTGCCATAGAATTTTTCTTCCTATGGAACCATGATACAATCATTGATCCCAAGCTAAAGCAACATATTGAGGTGCTCTTCCTCTCTGTTGCATTAATTTCACAATCTGAGTCTAAATAATCCTACAACTTCACTATCTCCAATATTTCTTAAACCATACTCCATTGTGCCCCTCAAATACCCGAGCACATGTTTTTCTACCATCTAATGCTCATGTCTTGGCTCAACCATTAATTAACTCAAGGTTTTCATTGCAAAACATATATATGTTTTCGACTGCTAACCAAATACATCAAGGAACCTATCAATTGTTTGTACATCATAAGATCCACTAACTCTTAATACGAAGCTACCGCCTTCTTCAAATTAGTGATCATATGTGCGGTCATAGGTTTGCAATCTTCCATCTAAAACCTCATCAAGACCTTAACTACATAATTACCCCATTCAAGGAAAATCTCTCTTAGTCTATGTGGAACCTCCAATCCCAATAAGTAATAATGAATTTGATGTCCTTCATCTCTAACTCAACTACCACTTTTGGCTTTCATCTTGTAATGAGCTTCTCTACACCTATCAAAAACAAGTCACCTACATACAACACCAAGATTAATAGATCATTCTGAACAAATATGTAATATAAGTTAGAATATGCTTTGCTTTTGGTGAAACCCGTACTTTGTAGATAGTCATCAATCCTATAACACCATGTTCTTGGTGCCTCCCCGAGTCCATAAAAGGATTTCTTAACATTGCAAACATGGTACTCCTTCCCATGTACCTCAAAGCACCGAGTTTTCTCTATGTATACTTCTTCCTCAATGATTCCATTAAGGGAAGTTGTCTTCACATTCATTTGACATATCCTCCATCCTATATACCAAACCAAAAACATAACAACTCTAATATAAGTGTATTTGGAAACTATAACAAATATCTCTGCATAGGCCACTCTCTTTCTCTAGGAGAACCCTCTCACCAAAAACCTCACTTTGAACTTTTCAATGCTACCATCTACAACATGCTTGATCATGTAGAGCCACCCATAAATCAAAACTAACTTCCCCTCTAGCCTTGACACTATGTCCCAAACATCATTCTTCATGATGAAGGTGTACTCCTACACCATGGCATCCCGACGTACTTAGTGGTTTGTTACCTCCCAAAAACTAGAAAGCTTAGAATCTAGAATGTTGCTTATCAATCCCATATAGTTTGGAAACTTCTTTAGAGGTTTTCTCTCTTTGAAAATGCTCCTAGGAGTCTCAACATGCTAATGAGCATCCCTTAATGTCTAATTGAACCATCGAGGCCTCCTCACATAAGTAGAAGGGGCTCTTATCTTTCCTTGTTCTCCTGAAGGTTGTTGTGCTAATCTTGAATCATTGGTGACTGTGGCTCAACCTTTAAAGGTTCCCACTCCTCATTCTCTATTACTGGAATAGGAAAATGGGACCTCTTGGTTGCAAAGTCTTTCATCCATAAGCTGCCATGGATATTTCATTGGACAATTCCTCACAATAGAAATGAAAAAAATAGACCAAAATATATAGAGTTAATTTCCTTAGATTTCAGATTTATTAATTACTATTTTCTACTTATGCATGCAATAGATAAAATGTGAAAATAGAGAATAATAAAATACATTCACACACCAACCACAATGAACACAACATATGCTATAGGAAACTCTTATGGGAGAAAACCCAACTGGAATGTGAGGTTGTTCTGTTATTTCTTTGGAATGAAAATAATGCAACTACAAAGAAAAAGTCTTCTACTGTAAAATAATGTCATGGGGTTCGACACTTAATAGGGAAAATTTTACATTCAAATGTCATTTGAGGCCTCAGAATGGTCCCGAAAAGTTTCAAACTCCGATTCTCTAAACTGAGGCATGCCAATAAAACTGCTCTTAAAAGTTAATTCCTCCACTTTTTCCACAGTCTTAAAATCAAGATCGATAAAAAACAATTTCATGATCCAATCCAGATCAGTCTTCCTCAAACTTTACATCCCAACTTACTATTATCTTCCTTTGCTCTGGAATATAGACCTTGTAAGTCTTTGAATTTTCACTGTAAACCACGAATAAACCCTTCATGTTGGAGGGCTCCACCTTGGTCCTCTTTATCGGTACATGGATATAAATTGGATAACCAAAGATGTAGAAAGGACTCACCTTTGGCTTCCACACTAGTGAATGCCTCTAGCGTATTGTTCTCTAAGATCTTGTGAGGACAGTAGTTCTGGATGTAGATTGTTGTGTTGCATGCCTTTATCGAGAAAAACATTGGCAAGCCCTAGTCGTGTATCATGGCCATAACAACCCATATCATGGATCAATTCTTCCACTCTACGTGCCATTTTGTTGTGGGTTGTATGGAACTGTCAACTCCCTCTTCATTCCTACCTCCTTGTAAAACCCTTGAACTGTTTGGAGTTATACTCTCCCCCATTCTCCAATCTCAAGACTTTGATATTCTTTCATATTTGGCTTTCAACTAGAGCTTTGAACCCCTAAAACCTGTTAAGAAGTAGATCCAAGTCTTGTGAGAAAAATCATCAATGAAGGAAACATGATACATGCTTTCTTCTATTGACATTACTAACATTGGTCCACAAACATCTGAAGTATTGGGTTTAGAACCCCCTAAGACTTATGCTTATTGCTTGGAAAATTAGCCTTGTGCACACTTCTCTGCATATACCATGATGCTCAATACTAAACTCTGTAAAACCTATGACAATCTCCCTCAAAATATATGACGCCCTGTGACACAACTACCCCATCCTGTTGTGTCACAACTTGCACAAGTTTTCATTGCCATGCACCAAAACACAAATAGGTTCACCCTACAACTTGTATAAATTACCCTCACTAACCCCTATCACCTAAGCTAAATCTAGGCAAAAATTCTTCGACTTGATGAATACTTGTTGTTTTTTGAACACCATTGTAAAGCCCATATCCTCCATGACCGAAACTAAAACAAATTCTTCTCGAGACCTGAAACAAACTAGTCATCATCAAAAATCTAAAGAATTTCCTGACTCAAGCTGGAAGGGAAGAACACCAACTCCTGTTATTGGGTACTTGACACCATTACCAAGCTCAACCTATACTCCTGAGTCCTGCATCTTTAGACTAGAAAACAACTACCAGGCTAATGCCATATGTCGAGATGCCTCATTGTCCACATACCATGCATCCTTCAAAATTACACTAGAAAAAGACAACATATCATCGAGAAATCCTTCTCAAACTTGGTGCAGACTCGTTCATCTGATTTTTTGCAAACATTACTACCTACTTTTGCTACTTCGATTTACCTTTCTTCTTCTCTGAACACAATGATACACAATGGATATCCTTATGATAAATGAAACACTTGATTTCATTCAAGTCATTCCATAACTGTGAGGTTGGCTCCTCACTCTTTCCCTTACCCTTCCCAAGCCCTTTACCTCTACTCTAATTTGATTAAACAAACAGAGGTAGGTTCTCATCAACATACTCCTTCCAAGCCTTTAATTTCATCCAACTCTCCTTATGATATAGTCATCCCAAAGCCTCTCAAAGTCAGGAAGGTTTTCTCAAGCACAAATCCCTGTGACAAATGGTTCCTATGAAGCTAGTAAAAAATTTGGTGCTATGTTCACTAACTCTGCATAAGCAACCTTTTCCCCAACCGCTACAAGCTAATCGCAAATCTATGTGATATTTATAAGATAAATAATGACTACTTGATCTGGTCATCTCTATTTGTTTTGTAATAAGATCTTCACATTTATGCTTTGACTCTAGAAAAAAATAGCCAAGGCGTCAAACATCTCTTCCGTCATAGCCTTCTCAAATTCACTGACATCCAAGATCATCCGCTTGGCCGTCACTTTTTGTTTTGCATTGTCAGGTCCTATGGATTTGTAGAGGAGTCATTCTCTTTTAGTAAGATTGTAATTCTCATTTTCCATGCTCTAAATTTTGAGGCACCCTCCAATTTGTTTTCAAACTGGAGGCATGTTGTTGCCATCTTTGAGATCTATTGCACAAACTCTCGAAAATAAATAAATAAATAAATTCTCTTATTCCTGCTCTTTTTGAGTAATAGATTTAAAGCTGCAAATCCTTGAGAATCTCAATCAAAGATCAAGCTTTAATACCATGTTAGAATTTCATGCCCTAGGTGACTAATGTCCTTATTATATCAATCAAACAAGTAGATTACTGAAGTTATGTTGAAATTAAATTCCAGACCATAGCATCAATCACGGATAGCAAGAAATTAAACATGGAAGCATACAAATTTATTTGGCATATGCATAGTTAAACATGGAAGCATACAAATTTATTTGGCATATGCATATTTAAACATGGAAGCATACAAATTTATTTGACATATGCATAGTTAAGTACTTAAATTAGCTTTCATTTCTTTGAAAAATTTACAAGGAAACCTCCACACACTTCCCAAAAACAAAAAGCATGCACAGATACCAAAAAAGCCTTGAAGCTGAGTTTCTCCAAGCTGTTAGAGAGGTACAACTGCTGAAAAATTCGGCAACAACAATTCTATGGTGTACAACACTGCCGTTCGGATTAATGTTGTACGTATTCCATACAATCATATAGATCCCTATGGTATTGTCTATAGCTGTATAGACATACACATGGCTGTACGAAACTGGTCTCTCGAACTGTGTGCTGCTCAGGAATGCCTCTTCCTTGGCTGCCTTCTCTCTCTTTCTTGCGCAACTGCTCAAGTGTGTGTGTAAAAGGCTCCACCTCATCCAGTATTTATAGTAGAGAATCCATTTTTAAGATTACTCCTATCCTAAATACAACTGCTAAAAAAGACTTTCACTTTTTTGCTTAAGTGAATTACAAAATATAATTACCTTTCCAAAATTTAGAATTGCTCTTTCAAAATATTTTTTTTCAAAAATAGGTTTAACTACTTTTCACATGTTCATTCTGAACAGAATGAACATGTGTGGACGTAGCAACAAATGATTAGTCGAACTCAGCATATGAATCACGTGATTAATTTACTCGGTATCCTAGTTCTGAGTTTATTAAGATTGAACGTTTTATATACTAGTGTTTTTTCATTTTATTAGACTGCTGGTTGGCCTAATTGATGTCGTCCTAAAAGATCTTAAAACTGCCAATATGAATCAATTAAAATTTAGTATAATAATTACTCTTCATCTCGGCCTGGTGATATTTGAGGCATTAAATGGCAATACTGTTCTGTCCAATAATAATAACTATAACATTACAGACCTGAAGCAATCATTTGATGCTAAATAGTTTCTTATTACTTAACAGTAGACTGTTTTGACATATGTTGCACACATGCAATAAATCTGATCTGAACTTAAGAGCTTTTTATTCAGAAATTTGACAGCAGTCCTAAGGTTATCTATATTCATCACTATGGGTTTCTCTTGAACAAGTGAACTGTGGACTTTTCCAATCTAAATTTTGGATCTTTACCTCAACGATTTGATTTCGATTCGATACTCTCAGATTCGTAGCTAGCTGTCCCGTTTCCTCTGATGATTTTAGGCATGAATTAAATCTGTCATATCTGCAGTACATGATCAATGTTGGGGTGCTCATTTATGGTTTATACGTTGGATGGATCTCCATCCTGCACATATGCATAATGCTAATTCACACTTGTTAAAAGTTTCATTCATGATTATGAACTTCTTCATTTTGCACATTATAGATTGTGCCTCACTATTTCAAGTTCTAAAACAAATCTACAATTGTTCAAAAGTGAAAAAGAATTTGAATTCATTACACTGAAAGGTTAATGGTTTATTTCGTTTTAAGCAATACTCCACACTTTCAAAGCACAAACATTCATTCTTGAGTCATTTCAATTCGCACCAAGTCTTGGAGCTTCACATTCACATTTCACAAGGCTAGAGAACCATTGAGACTCGAGAGTATTGGGCTCGAAGTCTTAAACTTCCTCATAAATCTGCTCTAATGTCCTACTTGGACATCTTGGACTAGCAATGTTGAGTTCTTTGTGAGCTTGGGCTTTTATGAGTTTTCTTCACTTTAAAGATCTTCGGATTTTCACCTTAAAAGTGAGTGAGTTGGTTAAGTGAGGTCAACTTGAGCTAAGCTTCTTCACCCTAGGGATTCCCCTAGGTTAAGATTTCCTTAATTTAAAGAGTGAAGCAAATCACCAAAGTGATAGTGGGTGATTTGCTTCATATGCTTGATAATACTCTTGAGGATAAGACTTTTCCTTGTACAAAGAGATTGAGAAATAACAATGCTTATGATTCAATTGGAGATGTGACGTTATCCACATTCAAAATCAAACTTATATAGAATACCTGATAAGAAAGATACTTATGATTCATTTGGAGATGTCATCTTATACACGTTTAAAATCAAACCTTATACAGGATCCCTCCTAAGATAGAAGTGTTTACATCGTGCACACAAGCCAATGTGTGATATTCTTCATATTTATCATTTAGATTTATTGAAATTCCTCTGTTGTAGGTGTTGAAATACAATAGAAAATACACATGGATATCTTAATGCATTTTAATAGGAATCTTGGGAGTGGCTTAAGTACAGAGGATTTTTTTCATGCCCACAGTCAATAGAGAATGCCCCTACAATGATTTATTACACCCAATAGAAGAGAGAAACTCCCCACATAAGACACGTGCATAAGAAAAAAATCCACAAGGACACATTAAGGAATGTCAGCAAAGTGATATTCTCCTAATTCCCATACTCCTCATTCTGATTCCCATATTATGGTCGCAAGATCAGTAATTTAACAGGCCAACTTCTAATTCCTTGGCACGCCTACCCCTTTTTCCTGTGTCAATGATGACGCCGATATGGTTTTGTACTGTTTTATAGTATTCACGATGGCCTCTTCTACTGGTAGTCTCTCCATGCTAGATGCTCCATAGAAGCCATGGACTCCTCTTGTCCTCTGAAGCACATATTCTGCCTCTTTGGGACCTGAAATAGGACCTGTAATAGATGAAAGCTTTTCATTAAAATGTTTCCAAACAAGTCAAAAATATAAATCTTTACAGAGTCTTCTATAAGCTAACCTCCATGGCATAACATAATCACATTTGGATTTACTCGGGTAGCAGCATCAGTAATGGCTTGCACACGTGCAACACTGTCATCCAAAGATAGAGCTGTTTTTGCACCAATAGACCCTGAAGTTGTGAGCCCCATATGTGCAACAATGATGTCAGAACCTGCAGCTGCCATTGCAGAAGCCTCTGCTTCATTGAATGCATATGGGGTGGTCAAAAAACCCATCTTATGTGCTTTGTGAATTACTTCAACCTCCAACCTGTTGTCCACTCAAAAATATCCATATGGATTTCAAATAAGTTACACATATCCACTTTGATTCTCTGTCAGTCTATAATAATAACAATTTATTTGGAAAATGACTCATTGCCCACTGAAATATAGGCATAAAGGGAAGAAACAAACGATGCAAGCATTTTAAATCAAAAGCAGTCTATCTAAACATGACACTACCTAGCTTTTTAGATGTTTATCTAGATTTTTAAATAAGATGCAGATCCTTATCAACAGGTAGTGCTGATTGCTGATAAAATAAGTTTTACCTATATCCCATGCCAGTTTCCTCTAGATTTTGGCGAAAATTACCATCGAATAGACCAACAGTCGGAAAGTTTTGAACTCCTGCAAAACCAATAGACTCTAGCTGCCGCAAAAAGCAATCCATCCGCCTAAATGGATCTGTACCACAAACACCAGCTAGAACTGGTACTCTTTTTACAACCTAATATGTCAGTATACAATACTTTTTCAGTTATAGCACATCCAAATGCTCAAGTACAATATTGGATTTCAGTAACTTACTCCCTTTCTCCTTTCATACCCAGTTAGTGTTAAAAAATAAAAAAAGTTGATAAACCATCGATATTATAATTTTGAACTTACTGGTAGGACCTCATTGGCCATATCAAGTACAACTGCATTAGCATCTGCAAAAGGTAGCAAACCAGCTAAGGAACCTCTTCCTGCCATACGAAAGCGTCCAGAGTTATATATAATTATCATATCGACACCGCCTTCTTCTTCAAACTTAGCAGATATTCCAGTTCCTGCTCCAGCCCCAATTATTGGCACCCCTCGAGCAATTTGGTCTTTAAGACTTTGCAGTATGGTTCGTGTAGTTTTCAACGTTTCTGTTCACTCAGAACAAAAATAATTCAATTGGCAACTAGTCAACTAAACAATTGGCTCACTATTAATATACTTTGTTTCGACTGTCCATTTGTATGTTTAGCTCTGTAGTTTTTTTTATAAATAAGGAAAAATCTTATCATGCTCAGGGTTATTGAGCTCATTTCTGTTGATATAATTTCAAGATCTCCATTGATAGAGACATTATCTTGCAAAATCTCACAATTCTAAACAAACTGTGATCGGTTTAGAAGGGGTATACTGCTATCCTGAATTTTAGGTCATTAATCTATTTCTTTCAGTTTAAAAAAAAAACAATCCTTAATCAAAAGTAGTATTAGATCATACTTCAAGATTAAAAATCCATTTCAGGGAGCATTTACTATCTAGTAGATGCTCAATATCCTACTTGTGATACTCAAAAACATCGAACTTTTAATCCATACATAAAATCTGGATATTATAGTTAATTACAAATTAATGTCAGATTTCAAAAAATATCTTTTTTCTTTATTTTGATATAACCGATATTTTCTGTGACTTAAAAAGTTAAAACTTCTGGTTGGTTAAGAGTTCATCTTCCCAAGATATGCAAAAACAGGTTAACAGCCCAAGACCCACAACTATCTGGCAACAGTGGAAGCCTGTCCCTTTATGGACCACCAGCAGGATATTCTAAGTGGTGTGGTTTTCCTTAAATAACAATGATAAGTCAGCCTACGTTAACAGATAGCAATCAATGATAACCATTCCACTACTAATTTGACAACTAAGTTATAATAAATTCTCCTGATATTTAAACATATAAACAATATTTTACCTCCCCGCCAAAAAAAAGGAAAAAACATTCCAGTATATCCATGAAAAAGATTATATAACAGAATTTCCTGATATTTGAAAACATAAACCAATGTTACATTTATTGTTATTGGCAATTTATAGACAGGGGTTCGAAATTTATATTATTGGCAATATCAGGGAAAATATCAGAAATTATTAGAAAACTTTAAAAAATACAAAAATAATCATTCTTTTTTTCAGTTTTTAAACTTCTAAAGCAACATCAACATCAAACAAATGCATTGCCTCATAAATATGAAAATAAAATCGATATATAAGATGTCAAGTGATCAAATATCAATAATGAAATATGATATTTGTCCTGAGTCATTAGATTTGACAAAATGATACAAAATCATTCAAAAAAAAATATCTATCTCATAAGATGAATCATGCCAATGAAAACAACGGATTTCCCCTTGTTTGCTTGATGGAAAATGGTCACATCATCCTCATCAATGTTAATATAACTGGATTAGAAGACTGGCCAACCAAAAAATACATAAATTATTCAACTTTTGAAAAGAACATACAATTCATGTGCATCCACATGAATCCAAATTGTTACACACGAATATGCAAAGTTTCTCATGTATATAACAAGTAAGGGTGCATAAAACCAAAATAGCACCGGGTGTGATCCATCTTTGAATAAAAAATAGATTAGCAGAGATACTCTAATTGGCCGCTAGAGTCCAAAAAATGTTGGTATTATGGCTAATGTATTGTTTTTGATGGCAACCTACTTGATAAAGATGTACTTTATGTCAACATTGATAATTGTGGAATGTTAGGTCCCCATAATACTAGTGTAGCCCATTTTTATTGTTAGTGTAGGTCCATTATTGTTATTGTTGTGTCCATGTAGTCCCTATATTGTTATTATTGTGCCCCATAGGTGTAGCCCCATTATTGTTATTGTTGTGCCCATGTGGTCCCCATATTGTTATATTGTGACCCCTTAGACTCCTATATATAGAAGGTAGGTTTTGTCATTTGTATCATCCAAGAATTGTACATTTATGTAATGTAAAGGAGGTTTCCCCCTCGAAGAGGCTAATTTATAAGTCGTGATCTATCTTTTCTTCTATTTTGTGAGCTAGTTGCATAGCATTTGGTATCAGAGCTTTGGATTCTAGAGTTTCGCTACTGCAAATACGACATCTTGGCATTTTCGCTATAACTTTTTTTCTACGAAGGTTCAGAAGCTGAAATTTTTACCACGCAAAACCGGAATCCTGAGGAACTTCGTGTAAAAATTTCAGATCTTGGTTCACTATATTTTCGGAGATATGATCTAAGGAAGTTAGAGTTTTTGTAGGCTCTAGAATTTCATTTCAAATAGGTGGCCAAGGGAAAATCGTGATAACTTTCATTTCAGACATCGGATTGGAATTCTGTAAGAAGTAGTTGAAAGTGCACGGACTATAGTTTCTTGCGTATCAATTTCAGAGTCGAAGGTCAAAACAGTGACATGTGGCACGTCGTACAAGTTCGCTCTACTGAACCAACCCATAATTAGGTCATTGTGGGAGATGGGCATAACTTTATCTTGAAGAATCCAAATTAGGTCTGACCTATGGCATTGGAAAGAAGCCTTGGAGGGTTACCACAAGACCGAAGTTCAGATCTTGTAGATCTGAAATTACAGAGTTACAACTGTTTCAAGATCGAGCTCCTAAAAGCAAGAAAAATGTGTGTATTTAAAAAAAAAAAAAAAAAAAAAAAAAAAAAAATTCCATAACTTTTGTTTGAAAAAACAGTTTGAAGTGATTCCAAGGGCATATTAAAGCATAGATATCAGTGTTGAGTTCTAAAATGCCTCCAAAAAAGAATTCCACACCCATTAAGCCCTCAGAAAGCTCTACTATGACACATGAAGAGGAAGAATTGCAGCATGATATTTCAAAATTACAACACCAAGTGCAACAGATTTCGCTCTCACATAGAACAACCAAAGATGAACTAGAAGCTAAGATGGATGGTTTGAAGGATGGCATGAATGGCATGGAAGCTAAGATCAATGGTATAGAAGGCAACGTGGAAGATTTGAAGAAAGACATGGAAGGTTTGAAGGAAGATTTGGCAAAGTTGCTACAAGAAAAGCTTCCTAATGGCGAAAAGGTAGTAGAGGAAACTTATGATGAAAACAAAATAACTTTTAATCATGATTTCATAGACTAATGTTGGATTGAAAACCCACCATATTCCAAAGATTGATATGAGGAAGTTTGATGGCAAGGATCCTGTAACATGTATACTACAGATGGAGCAATACTTTGATCTCCATAATGTGCAAAACGCGCAAAAGGTAGGCATTGCAATTTTGCATTTAAAACCCAATACATTTTTATGTTATCGTTGGCTTTGCTCTCGTAAACAAATTGTCACTTAGTCAATTTTTACGAAGGAAATTATAGCACATTATGGAGATACAAAGAGCAAAGCCTTCTTTAGCCAATTGATAAATCTCAAACAAAAGGGTTCAATGGTGGAGCACATTGAGGACTTCAAAAATTGAATATAAGGCTAAAGGATATTCCAGAGGAGCACAAGATTGATGTGTTCGTAGGGAATTTAAAGGATAACATCCAACATGAGGTTCGCCTTTGGGAATCTGATTCATTGGAGAAGGCATTCAAGTTGGCAAGAAAGGCATTCAAGTTGGCAAGAAAAATTGAAAGCAAAATTATGGCGACAAGGAAGCCTACCATTCACAAGGCATTCAGGTTGGCAAGAAAAATTGAAAGCAAAATTATGGTGACAAGGAAGCCTACCACTCACAACTATAAAGATGGAAGTGTTGCTACTCCTAGACTTCCACAACCTAAAAGGTTGACACCACAACAATTGGAAGAAAAAAGAGCAAAAGGGCTTTGCTATAGTTGTGATAGAAAATACACTAAAGGTCATAAGTGTGTTGAGAAGAAATTATTTTACATAGATTGTGAAGAGGAGGAAGAGAAGGAACAAGAAACTTCAAAAGAAGAGTCTATACACGAGGAACCAACCCTAGAGGAAGAAGAAATGAATCTGACCATATCCTGTAATGCTTTGGCAGTAATTACCACTCCTCAAACTCTCAAGATAGGACATATCGAGATGAAAAATGTAAGTGTTGATTGATTTGGGTAGTGCCCATAATTTTATTTATTGTAAGGTAGCCAAGGAATTGAATTGCTTCCTATACCTAGTACCAGAGTGTCAAGTGATGGTTGCAAATGGAGGAACTATAAATTGTTCTAGAAAGTGCCATAATATCAAGCTGACCATGAGGGAATATGTATTGAATAGTCCAATGCTCTCCATTAATAGTGCAATGCTCTCCATTCCAATGGGTGGTGTTGATGTTGTACTAGGAGTAAAATGGTTACAATCTTTGGGGACGGTAGCTTTTAATTTTCAAGAACTTTTCTTGAAATTTTTATCGGAAGGAAAGGAAGTTGAATTACGGGGTATCGCAGGGAAGCCGGGAAAGATAATCAGCTCTAATGTCATGACAAAGGTTCTAAAAAAAGAACAGCAAGGCATAATTGCACAATTATGCTCACTAGAGGTTCAAACATCAAAATCATCTATTTCTCCAGATCTCCTAAAAGCCTTGGACAATCATTCGAAGGTGTTCGAGACTCCTGTTAGCCCCCTATGAAATTCTTGACAAGCAAGCTAGGGGCCAAGTCATTTTGGAGACCTTCAAGGAATGCATCTCTCCTGAAGACACATCATCCTTGAGGTCTCTCTGTGCTTTGCCTTATACAAGTCCCCTCTGCTGGTTCCTTTCCCTAAGGCCTGCATTGCCCCTCATACTCCTGCAAAACACCACTTTTTTACCTCCTTTCCCCTTTGACAAAATCCCTCTTTTCCCCTTCTTATTTTCCCTATTAACCCCCTAAATCCCCTCTAAAAATCCCTACACCCTTTGTTTGCCCAAATTCCCCCTCCATCTCCCTATCGTTACCCTTTGGAGGCTCCAAAATGCATTAAAATGGGTTAAAAACCCACTTCCGACCATATAATAGGCCTCGGCCCCTTCTCCACCAGCCCCGCTCCTTTTCTCTCCATACAACCCCGCACCGTGACCAAGCGCTAGGCCGAAAGGCGTTTCTGCGGGGCGTCGCTCCAACATTCTCATGGTCGTACACCTTGGTCCCCGGCAGTTCATCTCAGCTGTCCATATAAATCCATGGAATCAACGGTCCGCAGTTAATCCATATCGGGCGCGATCTCGACCGTCGATCTGTACAAATCTGACGGTGCGGAGTCCGCCCACCACAGTGGTCCCCCCCCCTGCTTTCACTGTTCATAAACCGCCTGGTTTATTCCGCACCGCTTACCCGCGGCAGGCGGTTTTCCTCGATAGCCCAGCGATTCCATACACCTTTTGACACCTGTCCTCTGTACGATTTCAAAATCGCCAATCCCGCCCGTTAACTTCATCCTTCACGCGTTATTATCCGGACACGGATGCCCTGCGAAATGACCGTTGATCGTCCGATCTGGAGCGGGCCATTCAACGGCTATCGCCCGTCCAAGATGCACGATGTTTAATGTAATTGCGCACGCAATAGCTCACGCCATGGCCCGTCGTCCATTGTCCTCCGCCGTTGATCTCCGCCACGATCAACGGTCCAGATTTGTTTGCCCGCCGCTGACTTTTCCTCTGTCTCCCGGTCCCGCCACGTCATCTCCACGTGTGCCCACCGTACAATCTCCCCACCCATTCATCATCCAAAGGGGCCTTTTTCTATGTTTTACGTTGATTTTTCATTTTCTCCGCCTGCGACTGCATTCCGCCACCTTTCCCCACGCCATGAATTTTTCCACCGTAACACCGCATCATTCCGCCATGTCACCAATCTACGCATCCATTCTCATCATCTCGCTGCGTCCATCACCCCCATCCATGGATTTCTTAACGAGTTGCGTATTTTGCAGGTTTACAGAGAGATGGGAAAGTCTGTCACGATTTTACAGTGTTTAAATGCAGCGACAGGGAGTTTGTGCACCAGAGTTAATGAATAGCAGGTTTTATACATCAGCAGAGTGGTTTTCTCCATCAAATGACAGATTTGAACTCTGCAAAACCCTTCCAGCACCATTAAAACCCGAGCTAACCTGTCAGAAGCAAAATGGAGCGGCAGAAGGTTTCAGTACAAGCAAAGGAGATTAGGGCACGCTAATGAAGATCTTGAGCCTTAAATCTGTAGTTTAAGAGGCAAAGCACCAGTGCGAAGACCCCGAGGGTCGATCGAAGGCCCTGAACACAAGTAAAAGGTAACATCAGGGTTTGATCGTCAGCAGAATGTTTTTCTTCATCAAAGTACAGGGTGCCCATACAGCGTTTATGATGCACAATGTCTCTGAAGGAATTTCCACCAAACAACAGTTCAAAACCGCCAGAGCATTTATATGGCAGACTTCTCAGTAGCTTATTTTATTTTTGTTTAAAAGCACCAGGAGTACCACAGCCGAAATATGTCAAAATCATATTCAGAGGAGATCACTCCTGCATAAAGAGGTGACAGAAATTAAATACTCAGCATTAAAACAGAATGGGTTTCGGCCCTACATTCATTTTTGTGTCTAATATTACATTTAGTGTTCACCTACCCTCTCGGTCGATGTTCTGTTCATCCTCTGCTATAAAACGCAGAAAGAAATTGTTGTTGGTTGTTGATGAGATATCAGTGAAACGCAAGCATTTTCCTCTTGAGACAAGTTCTCTGTGTAATATTGTGAGATAGGCTGAGATTTGATGTATTCAGACTGAATGTTCAAGTTACGGGCTATGATGTACCTGATTGATGTTGTTTTTAATATGACAAGCATATTTCTTTGGATCCTGATCTAAAGCAGCTGGTGATGTTTTCTTATCTCTGTGCATGATTTCATTTCTTTCCATTTCTACTGGCTCGCATCAGAAGTTTGGCATAAGATTTACCCTTGATAGGTACCTTATGTTGCTGCTCTCCCAGCCCTTTATGTTTTCTGCTTACATGTGTATCTGAATATTGATTTCAATTGGTTTAACCAGTGTAGTGGATGTTATTGCCTGCTCTCTGATGTATGAATTAATGAAATCTATGTTTAGACGTTCTTGTTAGGATTTAATAGGATGAGTTGAGAACACTGGGAGGTCTAGAACCCTGTCTCTGCCTCACTAGGCTCTTTCCATCTTTATTAAGTCTTTGTAAGATCCCTTGTTTCACCTCTGGTTTTGTCCAAGCAGGTCTGGAGTTAAATGACCTTTGACCTGATCTATAGACAGAATTGGATGGTTCTCCTTCATTCATTTTCAGCCCTTAATGTTCCATTTCGCCAATCATCCTCTAGGATCCAAATGCTCTAGATGACTAGCCCACTGAAAGCTTGCACATTGATTACAAATAAATCCTTTCTTGACTCCATTGCCCAATGGCCTTGATGTTCTCTGAATTATCTACCTTTGCCTAAACTTCCTCATTGCTCATCCTTGCCTTATATTGGATCCTTCTTTCCTGATTCCCAACAATCAAACAAACAACCCTGAGCCTATAACTAGCCTAAAATCGCAACCTAGAGCTTCAAAGACATACACTTTGACTCATATAGAGAGATCCCTCTCTGGACCTAGGAGGGCTAGATCCTAAGGTCTGAAAGTGGTTCTATGTTGTCTCATCTTTTGGTCTTGTCAACCTGGCCAAAACATGGGAACCCCAACATAATGGCGACTCCGCTGGGGAAGCGAATCTGAGAGTTTACAATTGTTGATATTGGTCTATTTCCCATTGTCGTCACCAACATAATGGCGACTCCGCTGGGGACAAAATCTGAGAGTATATAGCTGCACACATTGGTCTATTCCCCATTGTCGTCCCCAACATAATGGCGACTCCACTGGGGAATTCTGAATGATCTTCATTTCACTACATCAACAACTTTAGAAGCTTAGAACTCTGGTTAGGTTGACAGTAGGTCACTCCTTTCTTGAATCGATCTCCATTGTTGAGTGTCCATCATACTCTTAGACAGAGCCTGGAAAGGGCCAGGTAGCCTCTAGATCTCACCTTCTTCGGAGGTGACATATCTGGTAAATGCCCTCCCAGTCAATCTCTGGTTGGAGTTTGTTGTTTTTGAGGAGATTCCTGAAAGGTGGTAGTTCCTGAGCACTATGGTGGACAGTGTGACCCCTTAGATACACCCTAAAACCCTCCACCTGGCGACTCCATCGTTCCTAAACGAAAAGACTCCACTGGTGATCAGTAGGCCTGCTGATTATCTTGGTTTCACAATAGACTCCACTGGGAGACCAGCCCCTGAGACAACATCAACCATAGTAGAAGCAACAAGTAGGGTTAAGTTGCTTGGCTAGGAAACAACATTCTGGCTTTCAGAACCATCCACACAAGAGCTTATCCCAACCCTGACCCACCTGAAATAGTTGACAATCCGGAGAGTATCCTCAAGGGAGCTCCTACACCTAAAAGACCAACTATTTCCAATCACATTCATAGAGCTAACTCTGCACCAGAAGACCTAACAGCTCTATCACTTTATCTCCCTGACCTAGACTTACCTAATAGATTACCAAAAACTAGGTCAGTCAATCACCTAGACCAGCAAGACCTTGAGCCTCACAGTACACCATCCCATAGTGGTCAACACACTAGGGACAGAGAAACCCCTCCATCTACACCACTTGATATCCACTTCATTCAAAACTTGGGGCTCTCCCACCCTAGATCTGCTCAACAGACTTATGCTGGTCCTTATATCCCTATCATCCATATACCAGCTGCTCAAGCCAACCCTATACCTCATCAGAACATTATTATGGCAGCTTGGTATGCACCTTTAGTTTTACCTCAACCCTTGTTACCCTTGCCCAATGATTATCAGTCAAAAATCCCACACTTCACCGCTAAAGAATCCATCACAGCCCAACAACATGTAGATAAGATGGAGGATTCTTTCGACTATATGGAAATTGATGATGAAACAATCAAAATGAGAATTTTTGCCCAAAGCCTGGGGGGTGATGTAAAGAAATGGTTTAAAAGTTTACCTCCTGGCAGTATCCAAGATCTCCCTGCGTTATATCAGAACTTCATAGACAAATGGGAGGTTAGAGCAAACGCTCGCCAGCTCCTAGCAGACTACATGTCCCTTAAGAGGAACGTAGGAGAGAGTGTGCACGATTACACCACTAGATTCAACAACATTTACAATGCCCTCCCTCCACACATGAAACCTCCACAAGGGATGGCCCTGGGTAAATATCCTGATGGATTTGATGCTAACATGGCCTACGAGCTTAGAGATAAAGAGTATAACACATTGGAAGACATGCAGAAAGGAGCCATAACCATAGAAGCAAACTTGATGGAGAAAAGGGCAAGATTAAAAGCTGAGAAAAGGGTAACATATAGGGATGACAATGTAGCTTCCACATCTGATCCCAAATATGATAGACTGTCTAAAAACGTGGAAGAACTACAACAAATGATAAAAAGGATGGTTGTCCAAAACAGAAACCAAAACCAGAACCAGAACGTTAGAAGAAACAATGCTGCTCCCAACAGGCAAAGAGAGTCAGATCAACAAGTTGTTCCCCCATTTCAAGAAAACTTTTTAGATGAAGACGAGGGAACCATAGAAGAGTCTGAAGGGAATGGAATAAACATGTTCGAAACAGAAGACTCAGTGCTTAACTGTGATTCAGGGGAAGATCAGCCCTCACCTTCATACTGGGATGAGGAATGGTTAGAAACTGAGGGTTACAGATTAGGATTTGAAAATGCCATGTTACAGGTCAGGGAACAATATGAACTTAGGAGCAAAAAGAGCCAAGACACTTCCAAAACAAAGACTCCCGAGGTTACCATCAAGAAAAGACCTGATAAAACTTCTAAAGCATCTGCTGACAGTAGCAAATCAGCCGCTGAAAGTTCTGGTAAACACAAGGAAAAAGACAACCAAAACACTGAAAAACAAAGCCAACCAACCAGCAGCACTAGCACTGCAGTTAGTGCTCCTGATAAAACGATTCCTGAACCTGTACATAGTGAGAAATCACCAACTGATACAGCTACTAAGGCAGTAGCAAATAAAATAGAGTTAAGCACTCTGAGGACTCAGTCCACTTTCAATTTAGAAAGTGAGATTGCAAAAATCAAA
>JAXQQM020086627.1:0-29945 GCA_034641835.2 Pinus albicaulis | reverse complement strand
AGCCCAGTCTCCCTCGTGAAAGACTTTGTTTTTCATGAGCGCATCATGCCATTTAGCTCGCTGCTATTGAATCAATGCTGTATTTTGTAGTGCAGAGAGCCTAATTTCGTCTAATTCATTGATCTGCTGTAGTCGATTGATTTGTGCCTCGCTTAGATCTAGGCCAACTTCCTGTGTTGTCCGTAATGTTTGGCTTTCGAATTCTATGGGAAAAATGGGTTGTTTTCCAAACACTAATTGATAAGGTGAGTAACCGGTGGTGCTCCTCCATGTGGTTCTATAGGCCCAGAGTGCTTCAGGCAGTCGGGTAGCCCAATCACGCCTATGTGACGCAATGGTTTTCGTTAGGATTGATTCTATTATATTATTGCTATTTTCTACCTGTCCATTCGCCTGTGGCTGATATGGAGTAGTGATTTTATGCTGGACATGATAATTGTTGAGTGTTGCAGCTAATTTATGCCCAACAAATTGTGGTCCTCCATCTGTAATTATTTCTCTGGGAAGGCCATAACGAACAAATAGATGGAACAGGAACTGTATGACAGAGTCCTCTGTGGCTCTTGGCAATGCTTCTGCCTCAACCCATTTGGTGACATATTCTGTTGCCACCAAGATATATGTTTTCTAATTTGATGAGGGGTTGATGGGTCCAACGAAATCAAGAGCCCATCGCTCGAATGGTTCGATGACTAACTGTGGTTTCAGAGGCATCTCATCAGCTTGACCAGGTCGTCCTGCTCGCTGGCAGCTGTCACAGGCTTGGACAAACTTCTTCACATCTTTGAAGATCGTAGGCCAGTAATATCCTGTCTGCAATACTTTATGTCCAGTTCTACGCTCAGCGAAGTGCCCCCCACATGGTCCATCGTGACAGGCTTTTAGGATGTCAAAGATTTCATCCTCTCTAACACATCGCCTGATATGCATGTCTGCTCCTGTGTGAAACAAATAGTCTCCAATCCACGAAAATCGAGAACTTTTCTGAATAATCTGCTTGCGCTCATTAGGAGTTAAATGTTTTGGTAATTTACCTACTGCGAGGTAGTTGGAAACATCAGCATACCAGGGTGTTTGAACGGCAACAGCAAACAGGTGCTCATCCGGAAATTGATGTTCAACTGCTGCTGCATCGCTTGATTTTGGTATTCTCGAAAGAAAATCGGCTACAGGGTTTTCTTTTCCAGGCAGGTCCTTGATCGTGATGTCGAATTCCTGCAATAAGATTAACCATCGAGTTACTCTGGCATTTGTGACAGGCTTATTTGCTAAATATTTTATAGCAGAATGGTCTGTATACAAGATAACAGGATAGCCTGTAATATAATGTCTAAATTTATTGACAGCATGTATTACAGCTAGGAATTCTTTTTCAGTAACAGTGTAATTCAATTTAGTAACAGTGTAATAGATGGCATATGGTTTTTTATCCTCTTCCTGCCCAAGGACTGCGCCAATGGCTGTATCTGAGACATCAGATGATATCTGGAATGATAGGTCCCAGTTTGGTCCTCGAAGGAATGGGGCTGTGGATACAAGCTTCTTTAGATCCTCGAAAGCACGGTCACATTTTCTGTCCAAAGAAAATCAACATTACCAGTTAGTGCATATAACGGAGCAGCAATGTGCGAATAATGCTCTATAAATCGTCTATAATAACCGGAAAATCCAAGAAAGTTGCGTACCTCTGTTTGAGTAGTAGGAGTGGGAATAAGCAAAAGTATTTGGATTTTGGCCGGGTCTACCTGAATGCCGGCTGCTGAAACATAGTGTCCTAGGATAAGTCCTTCAGTCATCATCAAGAAACATTTTTCGTGGCTTAAGAAAAGCCTGGTAACAATGCAGCGTTGTAGGACTTTTTCTAGGGTGTCTAGAGCCGGATCAAAATCATCTCCATATGGTGTAAAGTCATCCATGTAAACTTCAAGTCCATCATTTATTAAATCTGCAAAAATGCTAAGGATAGCCCTTTGGAATGTGGCAGGAGCATTACATAGGCCAAAAGGTAGAACTCGATAGGCAAATGTTCCCCATGGGCAAGTAAAAGTAGTTTTATCCTGGTCTTCAGGGGCAATCTGAATCTGATTGTATCCACTGAAGCCATCCAGGAAAGAAAAGAATTTCTTTCCCGCTAAAGTATCTAATACTTGGTCTATGAATGGGAGAGGAAAGTGATCTTTCTGTGTTGCCTTATTTAGTTCCCTATAATCCACACAAATTCTCCATTTTCCGTTCTTTTTTGGTACCACCACAAGCGGAGAGACCCATTTACTATCAGAAATAGGGTAGATAAAATTAACATCTAAAAGTTTCTGAAGTTCAGTTTTTACGACATCTTTTAGATGAGGATTAAGTCTCCTTTGCGGCTGACACACAGGTCTGGCATCTTTTTCTATATAAATGTGGTGTGTACATAATTGGGGATCGATTCCTTTCATATCAGGGTAGTCCCATGCAAATGCTTCTTGATATTTTTTTAACAGATGGATGAGCTTTGTTTCTTGTTCAGGTGTGAGATTAGCATTGATGTTTAAAGTTTTCCCCAGTGCAATTTCCACAGTTTTACTATTTGCAACAGAAGTAACAGGTATCGTTTGGTCGTGGGTATCTTTCAGAGGATCTTCCTCCAAGTCATTATCAAATGCTGCTTCTATCATGTGACATTGTGTGCGAGGTTCAGTTTGAGTAATGAAATTATTAATGGCATCGTCTTCTGTTTGGTCTTTAAAATCAAGTGCCTCTTGTATAGTTAATGGAGATCTGATGTTATCAGTAAGGTATGATACAGGGTGTTTATTAGTTTTGATCATTGTGACACTTCGCTGCGCTGGAGGATATAGAACTAAATTTTTGCTATTCGGTCCTCTGGTTATGGTCATATTTCCCTGCCGGCAGCCAATGTAGGCATCGGCAGTGGCAAGCCAAGGTCTACCTAAAATTAGCGGATGTCCATCAAGTCGGGTTTTTGGATTAATTATCAGGAAATCGGTTGGATACTCCCAGGATTCTACATAGACCATGACATCATGTAGAGTACCCTCTGGTCTAACCACAGATCGGTCAGCCAATTCTAACAGAGTAGAGGTGGGTTCTACAGATGTAATGCCGAGCTTTTGGCAAGTAGTGGTTGTTAAAATATTAATTGCAGCCCCTAGATCAACTAAGGCATTAGACAGGGTCTGACCATAAATTTGAACAGTTATAATTGGATTCCCGGGGTCTTCATATTTAAGGGGTGTTTCTCTCCCAGACAATAGGTCAGATAAAGTACCGACTACTTGGACTCGCGGATTATTTGTTATATTCGTCCTTGGTTTCTTTATGCACAATTCTTTGATAGTTTTTGCGTATATGGGAATGTCTTGAATGGCTTGGAGGAATGGAATTTTTATGTACAGATTTTGTAATTCTCCCAGAATGTCAAAGTCAGGATATTGTATGGGTCGAGGTATGGCTAATCATTCTGGGAATGGAGGAGAGGATGTGGTTGCTTGATTATGGGTTTGTTGCTTATTTGCATCCTCTTGTTGTGACTGATGTTCTCTGGGTAACTGATCTTCAATATGAACTGTTTTATCTCCCTCAGTTTCAATTATACGTCCAGATCTTAACTGAAGGTCATTGCACTCCCTCAGGTCGGGTCCTATTTCTGGTGTTTCTATGATTTGAATAGATTGGACCTGTCTGTTATTTGGATTGGGATCGGGTTGGGCTGGGAGTTGCGGTCTCAGGTTAGAATGGGGATTTTGTTGTAAGGCTGGCAGAGTAGGTTGAGGGAGCGGAATAGTTCCAGCTGGGTGGTACATCGGTCTTTGCCAGCTTGTCTGCCAGGGTGAACTTTGCGAAGTAGAGGGAGTCCATTGTGAAGGATATGGGCCATTTTTCCAATATGGTGGAGTGTAAGGGAAATTCGGCCAACCAGTTTGGCTTGTTTGATTTAGCCATGGATTTGAAGAAGGAAACGATTGTGGTGACCAGTTTGTAAATGGGGGTTGAGATTGATTTTGCCACATACCATATTGTTGAGCATTATACTGTGGGGTTTGAAAGAAAGAGGTTGAGTCCGGAAACATACTAGGTTGTCTCGGCTGCCACTGGCGGCGCTGGTTGATCGAATTTACCGATTCTGGTTCTTCTTCTGCTTCCTTATATACCGCTTTCAATCCAGGAAGTGAGGGGCAGCTCTCCGTAAGGTGATCTTTTGTACATATGGCGCATGTTTGGACTTTATCCAGTGGACACTCCTTGTGGCTATGTTTTTTTCTGCATCGGGGGCAGAAGATTGCCAAATTCTGTTCTGCCTCCAGCTGCTTCTGTTTAGCCTGCACAATATCAAGTTGTGTAGTTAGTGTCCCCATAATATCATTTTTAAAATTTTCTAATAAATTCCCAATTTCTGCACGTGTTACTCCTTCTGCTGATACTTTGTTATCTCTTGCAAACCGATCATATTCTGTCGGTTTTATTCTTGTGCTGCCTCTCGAACTCCTGATACACAAATCAATAATGTCATCAAAACTCTCTTGATAAATATCCCCTTTTCCCATAATGTTTAATGTTTCAATCCATTGTTCCTTCATACCCCTCATTAATGCAGTTTTTAACACATTATCAGGTAAAGGTAGCGATGCATAAGGAGATCTTTGTAGGTTGTACTGAAAACGTTCCACATACTCCTCTAGTGTTTCATTTGGTCTGGCTGACATTTGAAATATTTCATCTTTTAATTCTCTAGACCTACAATAATCCTGATATTTTTTTAAGAAGGATTCTTTCATTTGATCCCAATTGTTGATAACCCCGCCACCTAGCCCCATAAACCATCTTAAAGCAGCCCCTTTTAATGTAGAGGGGAATAATTTCAATTTTTGGGGATCGGTGGTGTAATCGTACCCCCTACATAACACATCGAATTCGAATAAGAATGCATCCGGATCTTCCGATGTGAGTCCGTGAAATGTAGGGATATGCTGAAGAGGGATAGCTTTCATGGGTGCATTTGCTGCAGAATCCACTATAGGATATTGTAATGTAGAGGTTTGAGTATTTGGCTGGTTTTGAGCATTTGGTTGGTTTTGAGCCATGGGATCGAATATATGCCAATAACCTTCTAGGATATCTAGGAGGGTATTCCTAGGTTGAGTGGGAACGGTTTTGACAGGGATATTTTTAATAGCGCTTCCTTTATCTGGAATAATGAGAATACCAGGTGTCTGAGGAGATTGAATTCCTTCAACAATGACTTTCGCAACACTCCCCTTATCTGGGCTATCTAAAGGTTGATTTGTTTCAATAGGGGATTTTGGTTCCTTGGTTTCCCCTGTTTCTCCTTCTCCTTCACAAAAGTTGCTAGAGTTCCCTTCCTGTAATAATTCTGGAGTAGAATTTTCAATTTCTTGAAAGTCCTGCTCTTCAGTTTGACTATGCACCTCAGCACAGGCTACAGATGGTGATCCTGTGGCCTGAAGGGAACTAGTAGGCGGTTTAGAAATGTTTTTCTTGAGGCCTATTGATGGCTGAGATTCTGTTTTCTTATAGATTTCGTCTATGAAGGTCGTTCGGCCAAGGGTCACCGGCCCCTTAGCTTTTTCAGGCTTGGATGGGGGTTTGATATTCTTTTCCGGTCTTTTCTGCTTAGTCATGCACTCAAAAAATGAACTACCAACTTCTATTCAAACAAAGCAAAAACAAATATGCACGAAAGCGGATAGTGGAACAGGGCTTTTACATGTTCCGCACGTAGGTTCTTACCTTCCGTTTTTAGAATCCAACTCCTCCCTAGCAGGCTCGTACACTACTCTGAAAAAGACAAATGGCTACACTCTTTCCCCAGCAACGGCGCCAAAATGTGGAGCTATAAAAAGGGTCTCTTTCACCTCTAATTACCTCACATTAATATGTCAATCCGGGAGCGTTTTGTTATTACAAAGAGTGACTCAATCCGAGGCTATCATTTGTCAGAGTAATGCTAGTAGTACAGTGCTTAATAAATACAAGAGTAAACGGATGCTTGTATATAACTAAATTACTTCAAAGAATAAATCACACACTCAGAAAACTCAACAGTTTATCAGTCAAGGGTTCGGCAGTGATAACCCATCCCTTCGGAAACTGATGGAAAGGAAACTAGAGCATAGATCACGAGCCTGGGAGCTATACAGTGACTGCCAAGGCTCACTACAGCTTTAGATCATCTCTCACACCAAACCAACAACCGCAAGTAAATGGAACAACAAAGCGAATAAAGGATTGAACAACAATTCTGGAATAGAACAGCAAGTCTAAAATGGAACAACAATTGAAATAACTAAGTCCCGCGGGTTGTAACCAAACTTAATCTATTAACTCAAATACTCTCTTTGCAATCAAATAACATTCTTTCACTCTAAAGGCAATTCACACAAATCACTCTAAAGGAACAGCAATAACTATTAATGAATTATGGAACAGTACTGATAAATCAGAAACGCGCACAACACGAACGTTTAGTATAACAGCTCTGTAACAAAACAGTAAGAACATGCAATTAACTCTTGAAAAGATTAATAACTTGATGCGGAGTCAACACACGATTCTATCTGTAAAAACTTAAATGATTCAATCTTTAACAGAGCATGTAATATGAACTTATAAAGCATATCAAATCACCAAATAATACTGATAAACAAACCACACAGAAGTAAAGTCGTAATGGTACAGAAGCAAGTGTCCTTCGGGGCCGGGCCCTTAGCCTCCAAGGATACACCGCTTGAAGTTAATCCAGACGCAGAGATGAAATAATCACCAAGCTTTTATTAACGCATCGGTCAAAAATACATTGAACCAGTTCTCAACGAAACTTAATAATCAAAGCTGATGTTTTACAGAAAATTACATAAAAGCGTATCCTATCTCTATATCCTTCTATTCCAAACTAACAGTGCTGTCTCTTTATATAAAGACGACGGCGGAGATGTCCAAGTAACAAGGTAAAATAAAGCAGCGATCCCTCAGGATCGAAGATCCTGAGGGATTCGCCAAACAGTTAACTCTTCATCCTGTCTTTTCTTTTGCGCTGAGCTGGTGTCTTCTCCTTCTTTTCCGAGCCGATTTGCTTTGATCTTTTTATTCTTGTTTGCGTTTGGTTCTCGTCCAGAGGGACAACAGTTATCTCGACTTTGTCCTTTCCTTTGGAACGGCAATCCCTCGTTTTATCCTTTTCCTGTATAGAGAATAACCATTATCAGTGGCTAAGTCTTGCATATTAATTCTCACATGTTTTGTTATAGTTCCTTATTACTTTCAAAATTCATGACACGAAAAGGTTCACAAATTCTATTAAAAAGCCACTGAAATAATCATCAAAAACATACCTTTTTAGGACTCCACAGTTGGTTCAGAGGGTTTCTTCCATGCGCTCGCTTCATCTTGTGCATGTCAGAAACGTACTTCGGTTTGGTTCCGTCACTCTACTTCGTCCGATTCCTTACAAATCTTGGCCTGCGGGTTACACTTGCGCTGGACTGATGTGGGATGCCTTAATGCCTTCCTTCCAGCAGATCTTTTCCCATCGACTCCAACTCATTGCTCTGGGAATAAGGTCTAGAGTCTTTTTTTCAGTACCTTAGGCTTTGCAGTCATCAGTGGAAGAATCTTCGCTATCGACAGTGGGGATTCATGATTTCCTCATGATTGGTAGATTCTTTCAAGTGTTCGACTTCAACTCATTCATTCGCACTTGTTAGATTGTACTGGGGCACCTTGACACTCATTTTCATTATTGGTGGGTTGTCTTGCGTTGGTTAACGGTATACATCCTTGATCGGTAATCAAACAATTTCTCACATGGTCGACTTCAGCTCATTTATTCCCATGGTGTAGAATTGTGCCATAGTGATCGGTGAAGACCTCGGGTTGCATCAGCATTTCTCGGTTCACTTTTGACAATCCATTCAGTTTTTGCCAGTGATGTCGTTCACCCTTATATGTTGTAGTGTCAGTACAACAGCATCCTATATGTTGGCTCCCGAGTTGTGTGATTGTACCGTTTATTCCACCTTTTATGATTTGTTACTTGGAGATTCAGTTACTTCTATGATCAGACATCTAGTTGCAGCATCATTGATTTGCTTTCTATATGTGATACTTGGACATTGATTCAGACTTATACTTTCGGGCCATGCTCAGATGATTCATTGTGTACTTTTAGTTCAGCTATACTTGTATACATGTTGGATCTATTCAGTACTTTCCATATGATGTATTTTTGACTGAGCATGGGTAAGCCCACCTCAGCATGAGTTGACTCTCTATTTTCTTTCATTGGTTTTTGGCAGGCTGAAATCTGGTGAAGTCCTCTCTTTTCCTTGCGAAGTTCTTTCTATGTGCATAATACATTTTGGCCATCTTGTACCCCTTCTAACCTCATATATTAGGGGGGCATTTGTTATAGCATCATTTTTCACCTTCATATGATTCATGATTTCTTTTATGGCTTTGGGCACCCATTCCTACAGACTTGAACAAAATTCACTAAAAAACAGTGTTAAAATCCCCATACGCGGATATGCCCAGACTTTTCCGCGTGTATACGCGAGTCCATATGTAATTTTCCGCGTATGCCATTAAAATCATTAAAAAATATATAAAAAATCCCTATTTTTGGGCTGGGTTGATGGTTACTCTGGTAGTTCAACCACCCCAGCACATGGCCAACTGTTTCCAACTGATTGAAACTACTTTGAGGGAGTATAAAAGCCCCTCATGTGCATGGCCTAAGGGAGAGAGAAATTTTATAGACATTATACTCTGTTGGAATCCTAGTTCAAGTCTAATTCCCCGTGCCTCCTGCACTTTACCAGATTTATATTAGGAAACCCTTGTTTCCTGGAGATGTTCATCCATTTATATGCCATCTCGAGTGCACAAGTCTTGGAAGAATCTTAGCGAGGCAAGGGCGGGACGAATCCAGACGAAGGTCTGCTCGAATATCGTGGAAGGATTCAGGTGATCTCTCCACTTTTACTACTGTACATGCTGTTTGTGATAATGAAGAACCATCTTGTTCTTGAACTCGTGTGTTAATGTTTATTTATATATGTGAAAAGATTATCATTTAAAAATTTATTATGTTTTATGTAATGTTTCACATGGATTGCACTAACGTTTAGGAGAAGTTTATGTTGTACAAATAGGTTTCCGTGCACGTTCTTTCTTGTTTTCCAGGTTGAAGGCGGAAGGAGAGTTGCTGGGGGTTTGGACCCCACGGGATCTACATCAAAGGTAAGACTTCAGGTGAGTCCTGCTATCGTTGTTAACTAGTCTTTTGCATTCAAGTATGGTTGTGTGTGAGTCCTTCTGAATAGCATGCCCTGCTCTGTGGAGGTTTAGACCCAACAAACCTCTAAGGTGATTTTCCCCGAAACAATGCTACTCTCTGATATGAAGAAAAAGCACAGTTTCAGGGGGAGAACATAAATGAAAATATCATTCCAAGGGGAGATCAGCCAGCAAGGGAAGCATGAAACAGGTCCTCAGGATCAAAAGTATTATGGCAAGAATACATCTAGCATAAAAGAATCAATAAAAAGGCTAAAGGGTCAGTGGTGAACCCGACGTGAATCTAATCCAAAGGTTGGAGTAGCAACGTACAAATCCAGAAGATCTCAGAGAGAGGAAATGCACGAAATGTTGAAAAATAAAACTAAAAATTCAAACCCATTACCATTGATTGCAAAGGGGGAGGAAGAGCAAGCAACAGGAGAAAGGACCCTAACAGGAAAACAAAGGAAGTGTATTTCCATCAATGCCAAAGGGGGAGACTGTTGGAAATGTTTTCATTGATGGCAATAGAGGCAGAAAATATGGAGACATGCAAAGGAGGCAGCAAAGAAGTGAACAAAGGAAGCAAGGGAGACAGGTGGAAGAAGAATGTTGAAATGTAACAGTAAAATAGCAGAGCGGAAGCAACGACAGAGATAGAGAAAGAAGCACAGCTAAGGCAGAGGAAAATGCAGTGAATATAGAGGCAGAGCTGTTATCAGAGGTAGAGGCAGAGGCAGAGCCGTTATCACAGCAGAGGCAGAGAAATCTTTTATGGACCCCTACATAAAATTCCAAGAACAATTACCCCAGTCGGAGGATACATAAACACACTTCCGGGAATCGTAACACACGCAGAAGGATACATAATATTTAGGGAATCTTAACCCAAGCGGCAAAGTATATATATAAACCTTATTCCGAGAATCATTACCCAGCCGGAGGTTACACTAAAGGCAGAAGCAAAAGCTTATATATATGCAGTAAGATACATATGATGCGCCTTATATATATAAAGGTCCAAAGCATATACATTTATATGTAGCGCGATATCCAAAGAACTAAAGGTTTTATCAAAGGAAAAGCCTTATATGGTGGACCCTCATCAATCGCATCAGAAAAAGTGGGCATATCGGAACATCCAACCAAAACTTGCGATTGTGATTGAAGCTCGGACCCGATGGGCTTATAAACTATGATTAACACGTATTTGAATTTCGCCCTAATCGCATCGGAGCATCGGAGTATAGGCATATCGGAACATCCAACCAAAACTGGCGATTGCAATTGAAGCCCGGACCCGATGGGCTTATAAACTATGATTAACACGTATTTGAAATCCGGACTAATCGCATCAGAGCATTGGAATGTCGATACATTCAAATGGAAATTGCGATTGTGATCAATCGCAATCGGAAGAAGTCGAGGAGTAATGTATAGCATCGGAAAGCGTGGAAAGTGGGCCGGGATATATGATATTCTATTGATTAAATGGAATCGAGCCCTTATGTTAATGTTTATAACTCTTGACTCGGGGAATATGCATACATGGTGATATATTTATATATAGTGATAAAGTCAAAAGTTATAGAAAATGAGGTGCGTGATGGGAATTCACTAAAGTGAATTCATAGGTCTTTACATTCATTTGGAGAACATATATATCTATGCAGTCTAGGGCCATCGCATCGGCACGAAAGCAGAGTAGTGGAACATACCAATGAATTTTGCGATTGCGATCAATCGCATCAGAACAATCGCAAAGGGTGTAATCGCAATCAGAAATCATCAGAGGAGACTCATCACATCGGAGCACAAAACAAAGTTCGGATGGTGGGCCCGAAAGGGAATTTTATATGTTAAACAGGTTTTTACTATTATGCCGAGAGCTGAAGTTGTGTTATATATATAAAAGGCGCTAATTATAGATACATAGTAGTTACACCACGACAAAGCACATATCAAAATGTATTTTTATTATTGTGCCGAGAATCAATTATCTTGATATAAAAAGCACAGTTACATATGTATGACAGATGGCCATTGTCCCGTGACAGTGAATAAGGAAACAAACAGAGCCGAAAGGGACAAAGATATGGTCAAAGAAAAGACAAATGCGCAGCAAGCCAAGAGGCTGAATGAGTGAGCTGGAGTTTTCTTAATAATTGAATGTAAATTTTTTTCTTTTATATTGTTTGTGATGCAAAGGCAAGTATCCAAAGGAAAAAGAAATATCCCACTGAAATATTAAATTGGTACCTACAGTTATATTTTCTGAATGATCGATAAAATATTTGAGGAGGTAGAAGGCAAAGAGACATGGCTGTCCATTTCAAATTCCCAGTAGAATACAAACAAGCATGAAGCTAGTTTGTATAAAATAGGATAATATCCAAGGGGATAAAGTTACGAAAACAGAATGAGAGAACAAGAGAGTGTGCAACAGAATTGAAAAGAGTTGAAGAAAATAAGAAAGCTGCAAGAGGTGAGAGAGAGTAAATATAGAGAATGCAGAGTATAGAAGATTAAGGCAGAGAAGATAAAGAAAATAAGAGAAAAAAGTGATGCTACAGATCAGAGCTGATATCTGAGGTAAATCAGCAAACATTCTAGTTGATAAATTGAGGAATTTTGAGCTTCCCTATCAAGATGAAGCTTGATAGCTGTCAGTTGTAGCTGACTGAGGTTGGAGCCTCCTGTAGGTTGATGCCTGCAGAAAATTGGAGGGAGTTGGAGCTTCCTTGCAAGTTGTAGCTTGCAGAATTGAGGTTGGTGCCTCTTGTAGGTTGGTGCCTGTGGAAAAACAATGGTGAGAGGGAGTTGGAGCTTGCCATTGCATCACAACAATAATAATATATGGTTTTCTCCCTTTATGGGTTTCCACTTAAATCTGCTGTCTCTATCTGTGTTGTCTGTGTATTGAGATGATTTACCAAATTTTCTTAATGTTTGTTGCTCTCATAATAAGTTTGAAGTCACATTAATTTAATGCTTGCCACATCATATTAAGACTGTTCATGCACTAAGGTTGATTATAAAAGTAAGTTGTAAATTAGCTGATGAAAAATATAAAAAGCTCATATATGTGTTAAACTAATTCACCCCCCCTCTCAGTTTAACTAAGAATTCAACAAAAATATGAGGAATTACTGGATGAATTCTCTTGAAGATATCAGCGACACTGAAATGAGTTGGAAGCATTGACCCAAAATCAAAGTGATGGATGGTATGAAAAACCGTTAAGAATATTACCCAACCCAAAGCCACAGAGATGAATTTGAAGTGACATGGTAAAGAGCGACTGGCTACCATAAAGTGTTCTATTATTTTTCCAAAATTTTCCCAAGTCATTGCAGACTAGTACCTCTTTATTTTTTAAGAATCTTGAGGAGGTTTAAGATATGCTTGATCCATCACTATTTTATGATTTAACGATTCTAGAAATAGTGAAACTTGATCTTGTCATGATCGGACACGTCTCTCACTATTTTATGTTTTAGAAATTCTAATGATAGTGAAAAGTCGATCCTTTTTCATGTTTAGAGAGTTTGAAAAAGGGACGAAAAGAAAAATCCATGAGTCCATTTTTGTAAATTTGTCGCTTACGTCCGAAAAAGCGTAAAATGATACCTGAAAAAACATCTTAGTCATGTTCGACTAAGGTGTTCCTTTTTCGTAAATAATATATTTTAGTTCGGAAAAAGGTTAAACTTATACTGAGTAGATGTCATTTCACTTCCTTTTACAAGCTCAAAAATTCAAGTGCTCGGAAATATTTTGACATTATTGGAGTCTGAAAAGATCTAAATGAAGACTCTAGGGGGTTCCTTTTTTTTATTTAATAAAGCTCGAAAAAAAAGGATAAAAGTATGGTTTGTGGTCAAATCATTTCTGAATAATGGTGCACTTCAAACACACTGTATCAGTTGTAAAACCTATTCAAAGAATAATCAAACATATTAAATATACCTTTTTTCATAGTAAAAATGAATATAAACCATATTCACACCATTAAATATGAATAAAATAAAGAAAATGACTATTAAAAAGTAGTTTTTACCATTTCATTTTACCATTCCATAGTTACCATTTGACATTTAGTAGCTTTGAACTTGTTTTTCCCTGTAACTTCAGTGGTTGATTTTGACATTTTTAGTGGATGGTTTCTCACGCCGTTTGATCCAGGTTGGAGATCTGAACCTTCTCTTTCTTTTAGTATCATTTTTGTTTCATTTCATGGTAAATGTTTAGGTTTTTGAGCCCCTTAGGGTAAATATACAATGCTCTGAGGGAAACTCACCCTTGAATGTCAAAAGGTGCATTGTAGAGCACTGGAATTGAAGTCCAAATGCTTTGCAATGCTTTTTCCATTGACTAGGGGTGTATTGGGTGCATTTCAAAAATTAGTTTCTTGTTGTGTGCTCAAAAAATTCCTAATTTTTTGCATGAAATGGATCCGCATGAAGATTATGGTTGCCTTTCATGTATTGATCAGGTCATAGTGACCATTACGTGGCGAGAAAGAGAATATGAAGAAGAAGACATGATTGCCCTAAATGATCTAGGTACTGTAAGAGCCCTTAGGGATTGTGGGTTGCTTAAGTACTTCAAATTATTAGGGATGAGACAACATATTTATCTATTAGAGTTCTTAGTTCATTCATGGGATCTGGAATCATGGGAATTTCACATTGGGAACAAAGTGTTGCCAATATTGGTTGAAGATGTTTACTGTCTTACTGGATTATCGAGATGTGGTTCTCCTATTTCCCTTGTGATATATGCTCTTAGACTTAGAGAGGGATATCTTTGTTAGATGTAGCTTTCTTGATTGGGAATTTTAGGCTAACTATTATTGCATAGGGGTTTGATTGAAATTTTAGGTTGAGACAACAAAAGAGGGCCATTGGGCTATGGAGTCAAACAGGTGTAAATAGATTCAAATGGACGAATAATCGAAATCATGTGTAAACAGGCAAGCTAGTCATGCAAATGGATCTCTACAGCTTGTGAAATGAGAAAGGAGAAGAGATTAAGGTTCAATGTGAATGCAGAGTAGAACCTATCTGAATTCTGCATTCAAATCTCATAGGAAAACATAAATTATTATTTCAATACTAAGGAGGGTACCCTATGGAAATCCTACACAAACATTTCTTATCCACAGTAAAGAAAGAAAACAATATATGAAACAAGAATATGAAAAATGATATTGAGAAAACACTTCACCACAGATCATAACACAAGAATCTGGAAATAATAGTGTCCTTCCATTCATCCAAAAGAGTGTTTACAACTAGAAGAGCCTTTTACAATTTCCTTTCCCTTTTGGGGCCTCCTCCTTTACTTCCAAAATGAATGCAGTATTTAACTAAGACTTAATTTGGTTACTCTATTTGTTTCAATGATTTCCATTTATTACATTCAAGCTAAAATTTGACAAGTGGAACCATGTAGGTTGTGATAAGGCACATTTTTCCAAGATGGTGGTCATATTAGTACGTTATTGATTGCAGAGTAATCAAAATTTGGCTTGTCTGATGCTAAAGAGGCAAGGATAAAACAACATTGACATGTGGCTATCCTTCGGTGAAAAAATGGTTGCTTGATGATATGATATGATTTTTGTGTTGGCTATCATGATGGCCATTCTGTTTCTAACCGCCCTTGACTTTACTGTGCCAACTACTGTTGCAGTGGAGTGTAAAATAGTAAACTCACCTTCCATTTATAGATGGTAACTTATACCATAGTCTGAAATCCCTATCCCCTTTAAACATATCGAAATGATTCAATACACCCTTCATATTGGATTTCCAGGGAAAATCAATGTGGAGCATTTGTACAAGTAGGAGATGGTGGAGCAGCAGCGACAGAAGTTGGTTTTTCAACATGGAGTAATGGTCGCGGTGGTCAACGTGACGCAACGGTGGTGGGAGTCGTATCGAAGTGGAGGTAAAAGCATATTTTGGGGGGTAGTGGAGTGGTAGGCGGTATCGGAGCAGGGGCGTAAGAAATAACTTCAATTTGTCATGTAACAAGATCAGCGGTAAACCATACCGCACATTTCAACTACCCCGCCCCCCCCCCCCAACCCCCACCCCTTCCATGTGGTTAAAGCTCGAAGGCTGAGGGGGGCGCAAAATGCACTAGAAGCCATCAGATGTGTATACGGGGAGGGGATGTGCGGAGAGGTGAGTGAAGGTTAATGAGGTGTGATGTGGGACGTAACGGTGGGGTCAAGTAACGGAAAGGTTCATGATGTGATGAAAAAGTAAAGGCTATAGTCGTATTTTCATTTAAATTAAACTTAGGGTAAATGGAATATGGTGAAAGATAATATTTAAATGCCCGAAATTGATAACATATGTTAGAAGGATAATGGTATTGATGATATGGCGAAGTTAGTAATACAAAGTCCAATTTTTTTTTGTATTTGGGTTTTAAAACTTAGGATAAGTCCAAAAAATAACTATTTAAGTGTCTTTAACCTGTAATAGGACTCTCAACCTGGGAGAAACCGTTCCTGCCCTTTTTAACAATTAGATCCTTTTTTTGGAAATAGATGACAGGCATGTAATATTATTTTCAATATAAATTAATGAGAAAAAATAATCAATCACCTTGATATTCTGTAAATTACATGACCCTAACAGTGGCTCTAGTTTGGTATGGAAACTCCTTCAAGAGGTGTCAAGAACACTATAGACTAGAGACCTAATCCACTGGGTTGATCTCAGATCTACGACCTGGTCTGCTACAAAACCTCCATGGCTGAAAATCTCCAAGATGAAATCAACACTCTCTACAAACTGAAGTCTGGAACACACTTGAACTGAAAACTGAAAATATGAAACTAAAGCTAGAAAAATGCTCAAAGTACTGATCTTATTTTCACACCAACCTATCTACTCTAACTTAGAGATGATATATACACTAAGTGAACTCTTTTTTCCAATATAACCAATCAAGTAAATGACTGCATGACTGATTCTCATTCACTTTTTTAAACAGGTTGAGAAAACACAATGACCACTCCCATATTAATTTCCATTGAACATAAGTGTTTAATTTTTTCCTTAAACTCTACAGCAAACCATCCATGGCATAACATACTCCTTCTTTAAATGATTCTAATAGGTTAGCAAAAGGATATTGGAAAAATACTTGGTCCTGAGGATTCAAATAACAAGCTTCATCTAGGAATACTCTTTGTTCCGGTTTATTATGCTCAGGATCTTTCTCAAAGAACAAATCTAAACATTCTTCATGATTATCTGATATGGCATATTCATTACATACCAATATGTTATCCTCAAGAAAATATGATATATATTTATTAGGATTGCTAAATTTTGTCTGAAGGCCATCATTTTGATGAGAAAATGTAATTTCTAGCAATGACCCTTCTCGAGAATGTAGAAAAACCTCAAAATGAATCTCTTCTACGTCTGTTTCTTCAAAAGGAAAAAATTTAATACATAAATCAGTAGTAGAAAAAATAGAATTAGTCTCCTGATCACATAAATATTTGGAACCTAGCTGCATACTAAGAACCTGATTAATTTCTTCTTAAGTTAAAGGAGGAGCCAGTCTTTGTTTTCTTTGGATTAAAAAAAAATTGTTTTATTTCTCTCGCGAATACTGATCATGAGACTGAATGTTTTCTTCAGCCTCATTCAAAAGGGAAGATGAATTATCATTTGTCTCCATAGAGAGATCCTATGGATCTACTTTCATTTCTTGATTTATTTCATCTTCAACTAGCTTCTCTTGATTATCACGACAGTTTACTTGAGAATGAAATCCATAAATTTCTTCTAAGAGATCCTCATCATGCATATCCCCTAGATCTTCATCAATAATTTCAATGTATTGTATGAAATTCTCAAACTGATCACAATAGTTTTCCACTAATGACAAAGATGGGGAATATCCTTTATAATTCTCATAAAACACTTTGTGGAAATCCTTTAAAGAAAACAAGCTACCAAGGTTTAAACCTTCATACCATTCACTTTCTTTTCCTTCTAATGTTGCCATGAACATCTTCATGTGGAAGTCCCCATTCCATTCAAATTTTAACTTCCATGAATGTATATGAATTTTAATGAGGTGAAAAGAAGCATCATCAACATTCTCATCTTGAAAAATAGGAAGATTTCTTTGCCAATTTACCTGAGGCATTTTGTTTGGGAAACTAGGAATGTGATCTCTGTTCATTGGAGCATATATCCTTGTAAATGATCCCATTTTGAGCTTCTGGAGTCGCCAATGAATCTCTGTTTCTAGATTTTTCTATCGATGGAGTCGCCAGGTGAATGGAACAAATTTCTGGTGTTTGACTTCTGTTCACCATCAAAAGTCAAAACTGAAACTTGAAGTGTATTTCTAGAGAACGTTCCCCAGTATGGTCACCACTATGTTAGCTCCCCTTATTCCAAAGTTTGAAGACAGAATCCCAGTGGGCGAAAATCAAAACCTCTTCGAGCCTAGAGTCTAGCCCTCCTAAACCCAAAGATGGATCTCTCTGTTAGATGTAGCTTTATTTATTGGGAATTTTAGGCTACCTATCAATGCATAGGGGTTTGTTTAAAGTATTAGGGTTGAGACAGTAGAAGAGGGCCATTGGGGTATGGATTCAAACAGGTATAAAGATGTTCAAATGGATGAAAAACCGAAATCATGTGTAACTAAGAAATTTAGTCATGCCAATGGATCTCTATGACTTGTGAAATGGTTCAATGTGAATGCAGAGCAGACCTTATCTAAATTCTACATTCAAATCTCAGAGGAAAAAATAAATCAATGTTTCAAGACTTAGTAGGGTACCCTATTGAAAATCCTACACAAAAATTTATTATCCACAGTAAAGAAATAAAACAATATATGAAAGAAGATGATGAAAAATTATATTGAGAAAACACCTCACCACAGATCATAATACAAGAATTTGGAAACAATAGTGTCCTTCCATTCATCCAAAAGAGTGTTTACAACCAGATGAGCCTTTTACAATGGCCTTTCCCTTCTGGGGCCTCCTCCTTTACTGCCAACATGGATGGATTATTTACATAATACTTAAGTCGGTTACTCTATCTGTTTCAATGATTTTAATTTATTACATTCAAGCTAAAATTTGAGAAGTGGAACCATGCATGAAGTGATAAGACACATATGGCCAAGATGGTGGTTGTAGCAGTCCGTTATTGATTGCAGAGTAATCAGAATCTGGCTTGTTTGATGCTAAAGAGGCAGTGATAAAACAACACTGACATATGGCTCTTCTTCGATGAAAAAATGGTTGTTGGATTATCTAATATAATTACTATGTTGGTTGTCCTGATTGCCATTCTGTTTCTAACTTCCCCTGACTTTACTGCGCCAACTACTGTTGCAGTGGATTGCAAGACAATAAACTCACATTCCATTTCTAAATGGTAACTTATACCATAGTCTGAAACCAATTGGCCCCTTTAAACATACCAAAATAATTCAATACACCGTTCAGATTGGATTGGAAGGGAAAAATGATGTGGAGAATTTGTACAGGTAGGAGCTAGTGGAGAAGCAGTGGCGAAAGTTGGTTTATCGACATGGAGAAATGGTGGCGGTGGTCAACGTGATGCAGTGGTGGCGGGAGTGGTATCAAAGCGAAGGGGAAAGAAGATTTCGAGGGTAATGGAGTGGTAGGTGGTATCGGAGCAGGGGGTAAGAAGTAATAGAGGCGTACCATGTAGTGGGATCAGTAGTAAAGTATACCGCCGATTTCGGACCACCCCACCCCCCCATGGTTAAAGCTCGAAGGTTGAAGGGGGAGAGAAATGTGCTGGAAGTCGTTGGATGTGGAGATGGGGAGCAGATATGCGTAGAGGTGAGTGTAAGTTAACGAGGTGTGAGGTGGCACATAACAATGGGGTTGGGTAATGGAAAGGTTTGCGATGTGATGAAAAAGTAAAGGGTATAGACGAATTTTTGTTAAAATCAAACTTAGGGTAAAGGAAATATGGTGAAAAATAATATTTAAATGCCAAAAATTGATAGCGTAGTTTTATAAGGATTATGGCATTCATGATATGGTAGAGTTAGTAATACAAAGTCCGAAATATTTTTTTATGTGGGCTTTAAAACTTAGGAGAAGTCCCAAAAACAATTCTTTATGCATCTTTAACCTATACTGGGATTCTCAACCTAGGAGAAACTGTTATTTCCCTTTTTAACCAGTAGATCCTTTTTTTGGAAATAGATGACAACTGCTGGGCTATATTAATCACGGTTAAATAACTAAAATAGTACACATAAATTATGAATCTAGAGACATTTTTTATTTCAGTGATAGTCACACTGTCTATACTAATACATCAAAGTAGAAGCAAATCCAAATAAAGGAAATCGTTGCTTAATTAAATGCCAAAATGAATCACTCATGCAAAAATAGAATGATCTACAAGAGTGTGATCACACCTCAATTAACATGTATGTAGCACACCACACAACAATTACCCAGCTGGTATCTCTAATCCCACATGTGTAACAGCATATATAATATTGGAATTGAAGAATATCTATTCACAACTAAAACAACATCAACAACACTTCCAAAGATACATAATGCAAATAAAAAATATATATACAACTACCTTAACCACTGCAATCCAGGAGGTCCCTTCCTCCCTAGCAGGGCGCAGGAAGAGAAAGAACTTAACAGAAACTAAACCATATAATACATGTAACATCAACAAGAAGATAACTTGTATTAATGTAACCAAAATTACAGTGCCAAATTAATATTGTTCTCCACTAGTCGTTCAACCTCAAGGGTTGAGAATTATATAGTAGTTACATCTTCAGAAAAATGAGGGATGGATCAATCATGAGAATCTTATGATTCTCATGCTCATGAAAATAGAATACATATAGTTACAACCGCTTCTTAATAAAAAATATTACTGGAAGAATATAGATTACAATCAAAATTTCCTAAAGGCTGTTATCCTAAAATACAATACGTAATAACTTCTACAACTATTGTGGAAAATCACAGCTGTAGTGAAACAAAAATAGAGGACAGGTCGACATCACAAGTTGACGATATCCAGTCCGTGGTATAGTTGTATGAACAGTTCATCTAGTGGGTCTGTAGCAACATCATGGTGTAACAGTTCCTTTGTGTAACAACTCACTATAACAAAACACCTTTAACTACTCTGGTACGCCTCATGTTATAGATATTTTGTGCTAAATATAACATCTGGAAGGAAAAAAAAAAACCAGAGAACTTCCCTAAACATTCATCCTTAGTTAGTCATAAAAAATACACGATACATCATAATAATCGATGAAATGGCAAGGTAATGAAAATAAGGTGAAACAACACAGGTTAAGATAGAAAGGTACGAAAAAGAGGAAACGATGGTCCCAATGGTTGTAGTTAGTCATCAGGTAAAATGGGGGAAATAAATGTAGGAAATATGTACAAAACTGGCACCCAACATCTCTCCCCAACTGAAGCATTTTCATGTCCTCATGAAAAATCTCATCTCTCATGAGAATATATATGGTGCAGGTTAGTGAGAGCATAAGCGTCAGCTCTATCTTCATCTGTAGACATGTACCCTTGAGTAGCCATCAACTGTCATACCCAAGACTCTGATTCATACTTGTTCAATTCATAATTACTTTGGTAATCCTCTATTAGCAACCAGATCAAAGGGAACTTGATCCTTAACCCAAACCAGGAAGCGCAAAGGATTTGTACTATATGTGCATATGTTGGTACATGCATAATAGCTACCACAAAAATTTTAAATGTAAATGGGTCCACCTTCAGCAGCTCAACAAATACTAGCTTCTGTGCGGTTCAAGCACCCAGTTAGGGATTGACCCTTCATTACTGAGAACTAATTAAGGCATAAGTTTGCAATCCTTCTTCTGTAAGTGGCAGTAGGTTCCCTTATCCCAGAATTGCTCAAAATTATTTTAAATTCTTGCCTTAACTCGGTGGTTCGTCCTGGTTCTACCCAGATCCATAATGTTGTTTTTTCGTCATTTTCATCTATAGATTTGCTGGATAAATGCCACTCAATCTGATTCTTCACGAATGACACAAAATCTCACAACTGTAGATCCTCCATAGGAGAATATAGTCACCACAATTTGTATACTTACGTGCTCACAAATGATATTGTGAAAAAATAACTCACACAGCAGGGTTTGTTCATAAAAATCGGAAGCATGAAAAACATATAAGAATGTGCAAGTGGAAGAACACATATAGGTCCTGTTCTCCATGATGAATTTTATCTGAAATAGAAAATAGCGTTCCCATAGAAAATTGGTGTAAGATTGGGAAGGTCAGCTACAACCCAACAGATTGAGGGCAAGGTCATGGAGTTTTTTCTTATCCATAGTTAAATCCTAAACCTGTTGTTGTAACAACAACAACTATTCCTCCTGCTTCTTTACAACTTCCTTCCTCTTATAGTTTTCCCATCCTTTCTTCAACTCTTCTTTCATCCAATTCTCTTGTAAAGAACTTGTATCCTTTTTATGTTCTTTAAATGAAATCAGACCCTCCCGAAGGGAGATTGCTTCTTGTTTCCAGTTCTGCAATTGAGAAATTAACAACATTTTCTCAGAACTCCATCCCGCAACAGGACCTGACGTTCCTCTGCATTCAATATCAACATCAATAATGGGTGTAAAAACCTCTGTTGATTGGGTCTACTCCACCTCTGCTGATGGTTCTTTTGTAACAACAGCTTCATGAGTGGGTTCTTGTGTATCAGCCCCTTTGTTTCGGCCTATATTAGACTCTGTGTCAATTGATGTTTCTTCTGTAACAACAGTGGCCTCCACCGGTTCTTGTGTATCGACCTCTAGGTTAATTACTACATGAGGCTCTCCTTTAACTACTGGTTCTTGTGTAACACTAGTATCCTTAGTAGGTTCTTTTGTAACAGCCTCCTGAAGTTTTGTTTATGTTTCCATTGGGCTAGTGTTTTCCCCACATAAATTATACCCTACTACTGTTAGTCCTTGAAAAAATTATGTGCATACATTTACCAGGGTTTACTTCCCGTCAGGTAATCTTTGTTTCAAATTTTCACTTTCCTTTCTTAGATTTTCAAGTTCTTAAAGCAAGACATGAGTTGCATCCTTACATGATGAGGAGGGTTATCTTTATTCATCTGATCCTTCTGTTTCTTTCTGCTTTGCAGCTGTGGGAAATTTAACTTTCACCCTCCATTTTGGCCATCTATCCCCTATTGGTTTTTCAGTGGGTTCTTTCCCAATTCTGGTCCTCGCAGGTTGAGTCTGGGTCCCAGCTTCAGCCTGACTTCCTTCCGAAGTCACAGCCTATTTTCTCCAGCTTGTCCTAGGCCTTTTTTGCTTGAATTCTTCCCAGCTCCTTCCCTGTCGGATTAGGGCATACAATACGATCAATTTGATAAGTCCATGATTGGTCACACATGCTTCCAGATGTGTTGTTGTCTTCACTATCGTTGCCATATTCTTAATGTTTCCCCATAAATAGAATGGAAGGTTAATATTTTTCTGTTGCTGAAGATGATTGAGTAGAGGGAAGTGATAATTAAAAATGATTGTGGATCTTCCCTCACAAGTAATGTATTTGATTAAACCCAAGGTGACATATGCCCATGGTTAAGGGGGTGATAACCTGTAAATTCCTCTTCCTTTATTCTCCAACTTTTCTTCTTCTTCTATGAAGTCCTCCATAAAAGAGGGGTCATTGATTTTGCTGTTGAAACATATCCATCCCTCTATTGGAAATGTGGTTATTACTTCTTCTGTCACCACAATTTGTAGCTCTAATTAGTGCTTTACTTCCACCCACTTTGTGAATAGTTGATGCAGACCAATATGTATGATTTTTGTTGTGATAAAGGATTAATTGGCCCTACAAAGTCATTAGGGTAATTTTGAGGTATAAAATGGACCTCCTAAGGAAATTATAAAATAATAATGGAAATAATAAAATAATATTTTATTACATCATCAAATTTTAGAGGGAAAAATAAAAAAACTACTTTTTCAACTCATATTTTCAACTTATCTCCAAAATGTTTTACTCAAATATCGAGCGGGAGTACTTGTTGGATGAAAAATTTAATACTTCATCCAAGGATTACCCATGTTGCATACTTTCGATGTGTCCTACTACACGAAAAATGAAAAATACATGAAAAACGTGATTGTAATCACGTTTTTTATGTATTTCTGATTTTTCGTGTAGGAGGGTCCATCGAAAGTATGCAACATGGGTAATCCTTGGATGAGGAATTAAATTTTGCATCGAATGAGTACTCCCACTTGAAATTTGAGAAAAAAATTTGGTAGATAAGTTGAAAATACGAGTTGAAAAAGTAGTTTTATTATTTATTATTTTTTATTCTTTTTACCATTTTACTTAAATAATGGTGAATCATCCCTCATGCTTGACATCATCATCTTAAATACTATTGGTTCTTATGAGGTTTATTTTTATGTAAATTTTTCTTAGGAGGCCCATTTTAGGCCTCAAAATTCCCCTAATGCGAGGGCCCATTTCTCAAATGGTTCTATCACTATCTGAGGCTGTAACAACATCTCATCTTATTTCAAGGGCTAGCCCATCCTTTGGTAACTATCACATCCCTTCAAAAACTTCTTAGCATTCTTGAATATATTTGGTCAGTAGTACCCTATTGAGAGTACTTTATATCTCTTCCTTTTGTCAGTGAAGTGTCCTCCACGGGGTTCCTCATGACAATATTTCAAGATCTCAGATACCTCATCTTCTCTAACACATCACCTAATTTGAAAGTCTGTCTCGGTGTGATAGAGATTGCCCTCTATCGAGGAGTAGGTAGCACTTTGTGGTATGACCCTCCTATTTTCTTTGGAAGATAAATGGTGTGGAAATTTTCCAACAACAAGATAATTGGCTATATCTACATACCATGGTGAGTGAGTAGAGATGGAAAAAATATATTCATCTAGAAAATAATCCTCAGTGGGAGTGTAGTCATCACTTATAGTTAATATAGAATTAAAATCACCAACCACATTAACTTTTCTAGGCTTATCTAAAATAGTGATATCAAATTCCTGTAATAAAAATAACCATCGTGTAAATATACCATTAGTAATAGGTTTGTTCATTAAAAATCGAATTGCATCATGGTCAGTGTGTACAAAATACTTCATACCTGGTGATGTAGTGACAAAATTTGTTGATAACATGCATTATGGCTAAGAATTCCTTCTCAGTCACTGTATAGTTACATTCTGCTATAGTTAAATTGTTGTTGATGTGATAAATGGCATAAGGTTTCTTTTCCTCCAGCTTCCCCAAAACAACACCCACGACTATGTCAGATGCATTCGTAGCGATATGGAAAGAAAATATCCAGTTTGGTCCTCATAAAACAAGTGTTTTTGTCACACATTTCTTTAACTTCAGAAAGGATTTCACACACTTTCGTGTCCACACAAATTATGCATCTTTCATGAGCAAAGAAAACAGAGAAGATATGATCTTTAAAATTTTTTCTATAAATCCCCTGTAGTACCCTGCATGTCCCAAAAAACTATGTACCTCTTTTGGAGTCTTAGGAGTTGGGATTTTGTAGATTACCTCAATTTTTTCAGGATCTACCTTGATTCCATATTTTGAAATGAAACATCCTAGCATAATTCCCTCAGTCATCATCATGTGGAATTTCTCCGTGCTCAGAGCAACATTAGTTTGTTCACAACATTTCAACACCTTTTCCAAATTAACTAATGTTTTCTCAAAGGAATCCCCGTATGGTGTAAAATCATACATAAATATTTCAAGACAACCATTCAAGGGATCATAAAAAATACACAACATTTCCCTCTGAAAATTTGCTGCCACATTACAGAGGAAAAAAGGAAGGACTCTGTATGAAAAAACACCCCACGGACAAGTGGAGGTTTTCTTGTCTTGTTCTTTTGGGGAAATATGTATTTGATTATATCCACTAAACCCATCTAGGAATTAAAAGAAATTTTTCCTAGAGAGAGTATCCAGGACCTGGTCAATGAATGGTAAAGGGAAATGGTCCATTTGAGTGGCCTTGTTAAGCTCTCTATAGTCTACACAGACTCTCCACTTCCCATTCTTTTTTAGAAATATGACAAGTGGAGACACCCACTGGCTGTTAGAAATGAGGTAGATGAAATTAGCATTATATATTTTGTGCAATTCTTCTTTCACTATCTCCTCAAGTGTGGGATTCATTCGGCGTTGCAGTTGTCTAACTGGTTTTTAGTCCTCTATAAGGAAAATGCAGTGATTGTATAGGCTAGGGTGGATTCCTTTCATGTCAATATAGTCCCATGCAAATTCCTTTTTATATTTCTGTAACAAATGTATCAGCAATCTATTTTGTTCAGCAGTCAAGTTAGGATTAATGTTTAAACATTTCTCGAGTTCAATTTCAACAAGATTTTTGGTAGTATGCGAAGTAGTTTTAAAATGTTCAATAATTACATCATCTACCTCATCTTCTTCCCCCAGATATCTAATGGAGGAAACAAAGAGTTAATTTCTAATAAAACCGTTAATGATATCATCCTCTATTTAATCATTAAAGTATTTTTCTTTTCCAAGCATGAGGAGAGGTAGGGAAAGATCAAATTCAGGCTCAAACTCATGCCACCAAGGACTACTCAAATCCATATGAGGTTTTTCTGGAGGTAAAGGTTTAAGTTCTGAGTGGCTTTCCCATATGAGATAACCATATATACATACCTATACCCAATATATGTGTCTGCAATGTCTAGCCATGGTCTTCCTAAGATTAAAGGATGACCCCCCAGGTTGTATTTGGTTTGTAAAATGAGAAAATCAGCCGGATAATTCCAAGAAGCCACAGTGATAACCACATCTTCTATCATTCCATTGGGCTTGATACGGGACCTATCTGCAAATTCAAGCACTGTGGGTGTAGGTATAAATCCATGAAGTAATAGGGAGATAAAGAGATCTTTGGTCATGACATTAATGGATTCCCCCATTATATCATCATTTATCACTATTATATACTTGATGACTTATGCATTTGCCTTGGGAAACCCTTCCATTCAGACTTGTTTATGTTTCTCTAAAAACCAGTTTCTTAAAACCCATATGGGACTCTTCCTAGACTTTTCCACATATACACGTGAGTCCATATATAGAGAATCACGTATGCCATTTAAAATGCTAAAAAATATATAATTTCCCTATTTTAGAGGCAGGGTTTACTTAATCACCCCAGCCTGTGGCCTAACTGTTCCCCAACTGAAAAACCTAATTTGAGGGAGTATAAAAACCCCTCAAGGGAATGGCCTAAGGGATAAGAGGAGAGAATTATAGATATTATACTCTGTTATAGCCCTATCCAAGTCTGATATATCCCTTGTGCCTCCTGCACTTTCCAGATTTTCAGGAAACCCTTTTTTCCTTGAGATGCTCACTCATTCTATGTGACATCCATTGTGCACTATTCTTGCAAGAATTTTTGCGAGGCTAGGGCTGGATGGATCCAGAGGACGTTATGCTCAAGGCCATGGCAGATTTCAAGTGATCTTTCCACATTTTTTTACTGTACATGTAATTAATAAAATAAGTTCCATCTTGTTCCTGATGTTCATGTGTCATTTATCTCTTATACATGTGTAATGATCTTAAATAGTTCATTTAGTGATATTTTTATGATATTATGCATGATTTTTGCGAACATATATAACTTATATATGTTGTACAACTAGGTTTTTGTGCTTTTTCTTTACTAGCTTGCAGGTTCTGGAGCACAAGGTGTTGCAGGGGGTTTGAACCCCACGGGATATACTACAACGAAAGGATGAATTGACAAGGCCTGCAACCCTTAGTTTCTAGTTTAGAGCATAGGATTTGGTTAATTGAGTCCTTATTGTGATGACATGCCCCTGATATGTGAAGGTTTATCAACCCAATACCTTAGGATAACATTACGAATAACATCCCCCAAATCAATCATCAATATGGAAAGTCACTGTAGGATTCCCTAGGTGATTATATTTAGTCAAAAAAGGCTGATCAATCATAAGATCAGAAAGTTTCCCCATAACATGGATAGTAGCAGGGTCTTTTGGTTTTCTATCAGGATTTTTGACACACAGATCCCTCATTGTTTTAGCACAAAGGTACTTCCTTAAGATCCTATAACAGCGAAATCCAGACATACAAATTTTGCAATTCCTTGAGGAACTCAGATTCAGTTTGTGAGGTTGGCCCATTTTCAATTATTCATTAAGGGTATGGATGATCCTAAACCTTAACACCTGAGTCAATTGTCACAGATGCACCACCCTTTCTCGGGTTGGCTGATTTAGAAACAACGGACCTTCTTGAGCTGGCTGATACAGGTGTAATAGCAGGTGTTGTATCGGTTGTTACATCTGTAACAACTGTCTCAGAATCGACTATATCCTTCCTAGGTGACTCACATTATTCTTTTGTAATAATGAGAGTATTTTCAGGTCTTATTTATTTTCTCGATTGAAGTTGAACCTCGTTGAGTCCAATAGGGGTAATAAGATAAGTCTGGAAGATAACCAGAACATATGTGCTCTGAGATGCCTTATTATTCGTATTGGGGTTAGGTTGCACAGGTAATTTGGGTCAGAAAAAAGGTGTAGGATTTTAAAGAGAAGGTAGTTGTAACTGCTGCTACATTGGTAGAGCAAGGGGTACTAGACCTTGGCCTTTACCTCTCTAATTCTAGATCCAAGGATGAGATTGCGATGGAGGATATTGCATTGGTGGAGGGGAAGGAAACTAATTCCATGGTGAAGGAAATTGTGTTTAGGAAGGAGTAGGATACTTCCATGGATATCGCTGACTATTATAAACATTATTCCAAGGAGTAAAAAAAGAAAAATCTGGGGGCAGACCTGTAGGTCGTGGCTACCATCGCCTCTTTGATCCGATGAAGTAGGAAGACTGAACATCCTTGCTTGATTCTTGAAGTACAGCCTTGAGTCTGGGAAGTTTAGGACATTGATTCATAGAATGCGCCAATTCACAGATGTTTCACAGGTTAATGCTATTCAGTCCACATTCTCTTTCTAAATGCTTCTTCTTGCATCGAGGACATAATATTGCTAAGGCTGCTTCAACTTCTGCTTGTGCTTTCTTAACTTGTACCGTAGTGATTAGGGCAAAGAGAGTGCTAAGGAGGTCAGTTTTAAAATCCTCAAATAGATTTCTGATATTTGCTTTAGTTACTACTCCACTTGTGGACTTCTGTATCCGGACTAAAGGGTCTTGAACTAAACTTATCCCCTTGATCGATCCTCTTGAACTCCATAGAAAAAGATTAATTATTTCTTCAAGCGGTTCCTGCGATATGTCTCCTTTTCCCAATAGATTAAAATACTCTAGAAAATCATCTCTTATACCTCTTAAGAATATTGGCTTCAGAATTTCTGGGGCTAAGTTACTAGACTTAGACCTTTGTAAATTGTAATGGAATCGTTCCATATAGTCTTTCAAGCTCTCCTCCTCCTTATGTGAAATTATAAACATATCTTCCTTCAAATCCTTGCTTTGAAAGTAATCCTGATACTTAAAGAGAAATGCATCCCTCATGTCATTCTAGGTTCAAATCGCTCCAACACCCAATCTCATGAACCATATTAATGTTGCTCCTTTCAGAGTAGCAGGAAACAATTGCAGCTTCTGGGCTTCTGAAGTGTATTCATAATGTCTACACAACACATCAAATTCAAACAAAAAGTTATCAGGATCTTCCATAGCCATCCCTTGAAAGGATGATAGGGATGACAAAGGAATGTTTTTCATAGGAGCCTCATCCTATGTCTCCACTATCGGAAACTCAAAAGTAATAGAGCTATATGTCTTGACATTCTCGTCCCTCATGGCTGATCCTTCCTGATAGGATGAACTAGCCTCGGAAAATGCAGGATATTGACAAATAAATAAAGGATTGGGTTGTTCCAGGACCAAATGTTTGACTACATTATCAAAGTCGAAAGGATGATCAACTAAATTTTGTTCCTCGGGTCCCTAATCCTCTCCACTAGTTTCCCCTTGTCCTTCGATTCTCAAATTTTTGTCAATGATTTTCCACTAATGTTTTAGATCTGGAGTCTTGATATCAGGAGTGGATATGTTTCTTGAAGGATGGTGAGGCCCAATTACGGAAGGCACCCATGCCTCAAGCTTCAAAATAGTAGTATATTTTTGTGGTCCCGTCTTACTATTATCGCTTTATGAAGTAGATTGTTACTTTTCCTCTTTTGAGATTAGATCTCCAAAGAATGTTTTTCTTCCCAAGTTTGCACCCTTGCTTTCCTTTTTACGACCCTTCTTTCTTGTAGTTAGTAGAGTGGGGTGGTGTTTGTGTATTTTTCTATATTCCTATTGGCACACATGGACCCTCTATGTATCAATTCATCCTACAAGTGTTTAATTTTCTACAACGGTGAGCCCGCCTAGGTATGTTAAAGCGATGCGAAGGTTCTTAATTCTTGTCTTATTTCCCAAAAACTATATATATGAAGACACCCTAAACAAAACACCCAAAAATTCACACTTTTAAGTGTCCCAATGAGACATTGGTGAGTCC
>JAXQQM020077529.1:0-14438 GCA_034641835.2 Pinus albicaulis | reverse complement strand
CATCAGATGGATGTGAACAACGTGACTCTCCTCAATGGGATCATTAAGGAAGAGGTGTACATAGAGAAAGCTAAAGGATTTGATATCTTCGGCGAGTCGCATGTGTGCGGACTCAAAAGATCATTGTAAAAATTTGGAAGCAAGCACCCCGTGCTTGGCACGCACGGATCGACAGCTATTTCACAGGACTTGGCTTCACCAAGAGTGAGGTGGATGCAAACCTATACCAAATTGTGGTGGAGGGTAAGATTTTAATCATTTTTCTTTATGTTGATGATTTAATACTGACTGGTGATGAGCAGTTGATACACTCATGCAAGGAGGACCTTGCAAAGGAGTTTGAGATGAAGTATATGGGCCTCCTTCATTATTTCCTTGGATTGGAAATATGGTAGCGAGATGGTGAAATTTCTATGTCTCAAGGCAATTATGCAAGGGAGATACTGGGTCAGTTTCACATGGAGGGTTGGAAACCCATGGATACTCCTCTTCCAAGTGATATGAATGGAATGTATTAGTTTTGTTGTGCTAAGTATCCAAACAGTAATAATAATGTGTGCATAAGGTTATCTGAAGTTTGCAGGTGAAACAAATGGTTCTAGCTTTGTTAAAAATATTTCTGCGTGAGGATTAACTAAGTATTTTAATTGTTTATCATTGTACAACAGTAAATAATAGAGAATAAAACATCACATAGCACATTACTCAACAAATTTGATGAAGAAGTTCACCCCTCCTGGGCTACATCTGTTGGTCCAGCTCCCAATGACATGTCCCTCATATCTTATTGCTAAAAAATGGTAAGTACAAGTGAAAATACACCTCAATACGCTGTGCTCTCTATAAAATCACCTTCAGAATGTATGAAATAGCTAGAGATGACTATTCATTTGCATAAAATAGACAAAGGATACCTAATACACTACCTACACCATGGTGGCCCTAATGGCTCCTTGATCTTCCTTGAAGATAAAATTACTGAAGATGACCTCTGATGGCTCTAAAACCTTTGCCAAACTGTTCAAAATGTCAAGAATACCCAAAATTGACTATTTTTTCACCCAATTTGGTTCAATAATGAGGGAGTTATGGCAAAAACAAATTTTGCCCAATATCCCTTGAAAACCTCCTCCAAAACTGGAGGAACTCCAGTTAAAGTCGATAAAAATGGCAAAGTTTCGAAAATATCGGACTCTGCCCCAAAGTTAGCAGAAACTACTAACGGTTATCATAAATGTTTGAGGTATGGTCACATGAAGGCTCCATCCAAACCGCTGGCATATTCGTTAAGTAACTGTGGCAATGAATGTTAACTCCGCGTTCACATGTGGGATTCCTACTTGCCGTAACCGTCGGCGGGTTCATGTGGGTGGAGAAGCCCCCGATCACGAGAAAAGGTCACGTGGAGGGCTAGCCCCTTCACTTTTTTTTTTCCACTGAAAACAATTCAAACCATAAATATGATTTGCCCCTGTAGGTGGTTAAGAAATACTGCCCAGTCAGGGCGGTCAGGCCTATGGGCTGGCAACCGAGAGACCCGGGGTCGAATCCTATCGCCACATAAAATTTTACAATGCCAATTTTCCACCGTCCTGGGGCCACATGGTGGCCTCTGGGCCTGCCACATGGAAACCCATGATTGGCCACTTTCAACTAAGTCAAACCAATGCCGAATCAATCTTTTCCACTTGTCCTCATGTAATTCGCCCTCCAAGGAATATTCCCAGAATATTTTTTTTAAATTTTTCCCAAAGTTTATAAAGTCAAACTTGGTCAACATTGTTTTAAAGTTTACTTGGCTTTTCAAACCTTCATAACTTCTGCATACAACCTATGTTTTGCGAACCATTCGCAGAGCCAGAATTGCAGCGATGAGACCTTTTTGGTCGTTCAAGTTGTAACCACTTCTGAGCACTTTCATTTTTGAGCATTTTTTTAAAACTTGGACATGATCTCTTGATCACACCTCCCCACTGGGAAGATTTTGGACCCCAAAATATCTCTAGACTACTAAACCTGAAGATGAGGAGATTGAATCTGCACTCTTCCAATCTTAATCCATTGAAATTTCCCCGATTTCATTAATTGGAGCTTCTCATGAAACGACAAATTTTTCCTTGAATCTGTTGACCAATTGTTGCTAACTTTGACCTTGTCATGCTAAAAATTTTCGAAACTTGTAGAACATCGACTTAAATTTGTAGTAAACATATTGTTGCTACATTGGTCTATCTTCAAAGGAAACTGAAAATTACTTTCACCTTGCATCCTATCCTTATGGCGATTTTTTGCTGAATTAGCCTTGTACTTGTGTCGATTCCAGACCAAGTCTACTTGCTATAGTACTCTGCCATTCTGAAACCAACAATGATCATTTCTGAACTTTGTGCCTTCTTTGCTTGGATTCTTTACCCTCTCTTGGATCTTTGCACCTTTTAGCACTGACACTTTGTTTTCTGCACCGATCGACACCAAAGACAATTGCTGCAACTTCTTGTCATCTTATTTCAAAGACAACCTGCTTTCAAACTGAAACAACTCATTATTTACATCAGCATATACATGAAAAGGATTATGTAAAACTTCTCTTTATTTAATAATCAATAAAGTCAAATTTTGACTTGCATTGACAAGCCTTTTCATCTGCCATGCATTCACTAAAGAAGAGTCTAGCTTTTTGTGATGTGCTCTCACAATTAACTCCTTGCCATCCTTGAATAATTGGTACTTGTTCTCATAGAGATGGAAGATAGCTTTCCTGTCATACAAGTAAGGACTTCCCAAAACCACACCTGTAATATCAAGCGGAACAAAATCTAATTCAACAATGTCAATAAAATGTGTTGTTATTGCAAAGCGCAACATGCACTTCTTTGAAACCTATAAATTTGCATCCTTACAAATCCAACCAAGAGGATATGGTTTCGGATGTGGAATGGTCTCAACATTTAGTTTCTTGACTAAGTATTCAGAAATAAGGTTCACTTGTGACCCACTGTCAAATAATGTGTCAACCTTGGTATGTTTGGAAATGACCCTTACATGAAACAGTTCAATTCTCCTCTTCACTTGGAGCTTCTATGTGACAGTTAGAAATACTATAACTAGGTTCATTTACATTCTCTTTCCCCTTCAAGTTCTTTAGTGCCATAGCTATGATTTTTGTTTCATCTCCTGATTATGACCCTAGGTCTTGTTCAACTATTGCAACTGTCTTTCCTTTCTCCTTGGCTTTATCTTTAGGTCTAAAACTTTCGGGTTTCAACTCTGGATGAAGTTTCCAACAATGGTCCTCATCATGGCTTGTTTTAGAACAGTGTTTGCAGAAAAAAAATTCCCTTCTCTTTTCTAGAATTTGCATTTTTCTTTTTCTTCCATTTTACCTTAAACTCACTTTCCTCATTCCCTTCTAAGTTTTGTTTACCCTTGCCTCTAAATGTGTGGCTTGAACACAAACCTCATCTAGGCTTGTAGGATTAAACATGAGAATGGTATGTCTTAGGTAAGTATGCAAACCTCCTATATACTTGAGTAAATTGTCTTGGCTATGCAAATCTGTTCCTAGTAAAAGAGCTCTTCTTCTAAATTCTTGGGTATAAACTTGAACATTTTGTCCCTTCAACTGTTTAAAATTTTTCCAGTCCATTATGGCTTTTTGCATGTGAGCTAATGGATAAAACTGTTTTTTTATTGCAGAAATGAAATCAGACCATGATAAGATAATCTTACCATATTTTTTGATCTCCTCCTTTGTCTTGGCTTCCCACCAAACAAGAGTTGCACCTTTTGTTATCAATGAAGCTAGTTGGATTTTGGTTTCGTCATCATGATAATTTTGAATTCTCAAATAGACCTCTAATTTCCTTATCCAATTATCTAGCTTTTCTACATTAACTTCACCATCAAACTTTGGCAATTCAAACTTAACATCAAGTTTAAGAAAACGAATTTTACCTGTGTTCTTGACTTTGTGAGATTGATGTACTGAAGATGATGTAGAGAATGATGATTGTATTATTCGAAAATTTGCATGCAACAAATTGGAATATTAAATTTTGTTGTTTTCACTTAGGAGATAAATAAATGGGTAAGGAGGCCCATGCATAATAAAAATCTGAATAAAATCCATCATAATGTGAAAACGGATCAACATAAAAGCTGGATTTCACACCTTCATGTGTGAACAGGGACTTTTGCATGTGGACAAGTTCAAGTTTGACCAAATCAACAATGTTGGGATAGGAGGTGGAGATCATATTGTGAGACAGTGTAGAGATATTGGGAGGAAGATTCCTTGGTGGAGGAAACCTTAATTGAGTGGGGCCCAAGGCAAGAAGGCTCACACATGTATAAACGGAGGGCAAGGCAGCCATAGCAAAGCATATCATGAATGATATTTGATTTTTCTACTTAGACTTTTCTACATTCTCTTTATGTTTAGCAGAGTTGCTCTGCTACTTAGCACAAGGATTTTCTGTTTAGGAATCCTTCTCCTTTCTTGAGAGGCCTCTTGAAGGAGATTGTACTGATTTGCCTCACATATAGGCTTGAGGCGAAGAATACTCCTTCAGCTACAGCATTATTTCTATAGTAGTATAATTTTGTGTTGTAGGGTGTTGCAGTGAGGGTTCACAACACCACTTCCTGCACTCATTTTTCAAAGGAGGGACCCTCCTTTCCTTTGGGAGATCAGTAAGGAAGGCTCGGGAGAAGATTTTCATATCTTGGCACTTGGCCAAAGGACTTCCATAATCTTTCAATCCCTTGCAGGAACTGCGTCATTTCTGGTAGTGTTGCAGTGAGAGGGTCAATCCCCTCAATCTTGAGTTGCTTTCTCAGCGAAAAGGCCAACCTTTCTCCCAGAAAGTTTGTAAGAAGGATCCTCCTTCATTCCCTGTATTATTTAGCTGTACATATACATATCTTTAGTTAGAATTCATCCTTTTCAGATCCATATCTACAGATCTAACATTTTGTACATTGTGCTTTCATGAAACCGTTGTCAGGTTATCTTCAGAATGTGTAAAGGAGCTAGATCCTCATTTTTCTTCATGTTTTGATTAAATAAACTCTATTTCTGATATTTTTAGCATATTTTTTTAGAAACCCTCTTTAAATGACGATGTGCATGCTTCAGAAAAAGAAAAAGAAAATTTAGTCAAGTCATGGGATTTTAGTGTTTTTAAGCCATATCGGGACCGGGAGATCTGTTTAAATAAGAAAAAGAGATTTGTTTCTAAATATTTTTTTGGGTGTGAGTCAAAAATTACATAAGCTAAGGGATCCCAACATTATTTTCTCCTATTATAACACAATTTTCTGAATATAACGTTTTTATGGTCAAAATTGTTGCTTCTCCCCACTTTTGGTTGATATAATGGATCAGGTTGTACATGTAATTTATGGCTATATGTTTTATAAACATTTTATGAGTTATTTATCATTTTTATTCCATATTTGTGTTTGTGTATTTTTGCATTCCCATTTTTGGATATTACGTTGATGTAGAGGTTGATGATGATGAAGATGAAGATGGAGGGTGATGAGGGTGATGATGGCGACTTTCCACTGTCTCCATTTCCTCCATTACCGTTCTTGCATTTATCCTCATCATTATGGCCTCCTGACAATCCTTCTTCTTCCTTGTGAAGTTTGGATCCTTCTCCTTCTAGTATTTCATTTCTTTCTTGATAAAGAACTCTCATCATTTCTTTCAAATAAAGGAATTCTTTTCTAAACACCCTTTCTTCCTCGTTGGGATCAACTTCTTCAAGAATTTCTCCTTCCCTTCGTTATCACTCAGGTTTTCCTTGAAGTTGTGGAAAAGGAAAGTATACCTGAGGTAACCACAAACCAACCTTCGGATACAAAATCTAGCCAATCTGTATCCAGAGAGGGCTCTCTCTTTATGATTTAACTTTATTTTTGGAAACTTTTAGTCTAGTTATAGGTCCAAGAGTTTTTTTGAAAATGGTGGAATTCGCCAACTAAGGGCAAGGTTGAATATTTTCAGGCCATTGGGCTATGGAGTCAAAGGGATGGCTTTACTGGATTAATCTTCTACACACAAGATGGCTTTGCAGGGCAAGATAGCCAAACAGAGAACAATTTTAAGGAATTCAAGTGGATGGAATGGGTTTTGAAGGGATGAAAGGCAATCAAGAATCTTTCAACATATTCAAAGAAAGAAAATGAATGATTACAAACAAAGAGCAGTTAAGAATTCTTTATTATAGTAATCAAAATGTTCAAACCAGTGAAACAAGAGCAGTTAAGAATTCGTTGCTTATAACTAGTTTGGAAGAAAACATTTGGAATAACTGCAATAAAAAATCAGAGTACACTGAAGTAAGTTCTGATTTATTATTTTATGGCAATTACTTATAAATGGAAACACAGTGATATTATAAACAGATATAAAACTTAAAACATAGGATAGAAAGACTTATTGAACTGCAATTCGACGCATGAATCCTGCAAAAAGTCCTGAGCTTCAAATAGTCATCCAGCAAGCCACAAATAAATTTCTCCAAAGCACTTTTATTCCAAAAACATCAATGTCACAGCAAAGTAGTAGAATCCACCCTCAATACTCCATTCGAGGGTTTATTTATACAAAAAATGATTTAAAATATCTTTCAACAACCTAGGAAATAATCTAGGGTGACTAATGAATAAGTTACAACATAAAGAGAGACAGGTGGTCTCGTAGACAGGATAAAAAGCAATTGCTAGTGTGTTGTTTCCTCTTTTTATGCATGTGCTGGAGGCAGGTCCTACAATCTGGCTCGATGCTGTCCCTTTTGGTAATTCTTTCCTGACTGCCGAACTTCACTGATACTCTTCATTTCTACTGATACACTTTCAACTGCCAAGCTGATACTCTTTAACCTTTGTTCATCTATTTATCTTTTATCAAGATATACCTCAGTAAAATATGCAAAATTTTTACCCAAGGATAAATTTCATAAAAGCTCCAACATGTCATCCCACCATTGAACTTCTGGCACTTTGGTTCTTTGTAGTTTCCTCAATGTTTCATCTGCTTCAGTGTATTTGAAAAAATTAGGCTGATATGGAAATAAATGTTTTATTTCATGTTCAAGATAAAATAAACTCTCCAATTTTTCATAGAGGCTTTTCCCTGTTGGCAATGTTCCTGCTGCTGTACTGGTCGAAGAACTGGCTTGATCATCAACCTATTTGTTTACTTTCGCTATAAAACTTTCCAAATCCATTAATTTATTTTCTTCAGTAACTGGACTGGGCAAACCTTTATTTAACATAATATCAAATCTTTCTTTGAAGGCAAAAATTTCTTGCTGCATGTCTGAACACCTTATTTCAAGATTTTGCATAAGAGTCCTCTTGGTAAAAACTCTTTTGATTTCCAAGATGGTTCCTGTTCTGTCCTGAATTCCCAATTCTGCAAGTTGCTGCTTATTCTGTGTATTCAAAAAATTGATAAGCCTATTGGCTTCTTCTGGCATCTTTCCTAACTCTTCCCTTGCTTTCTCAATTTCTTCCAGAGCCCAACTGACTAAATCTTGTTGTTCATATATTATTTGAACAAAAGGCCAAACCTTCTTTATGGATTGAATAATGTTATACCAACGAATTTCTTTTAATTCACTTAAAGGTATTTCCATTATAAGATCCTTTTCCAATGCTTTAACTGACTTTTCTAGTTTTTTTATTTCTCTTGTCTTCTCAGCAATACTTATTTTTGATTGATCATATTTGTTTTCCAGAGTAGAAAGCTGAAACCTTAAGTTTTGGAGTTCTGTCACTTGCAGTTTTAATTCATTCATTGCTTTGATTAATTCATCAGAACTCTTATCAGAAGTGTTTACCTGTGTTAGCTCTGCTTGTTGACCTATGATTGATGTACCTCTTCCTGTGGCTGCCTGTGCTGTAGTTGCTGGAATAATGGACTCTTTATCTTTTAATGCTTGCTCAAGTTCTTTCTCTGTCTCAGCAAGTCGTTCATTCATTTTTAAAAGTAAGTCCATCACCTCTTCTTCTGAATTTTCCTTCATTATTTCTTCAGTCTGAGGGTGCCTCGAAGCTGGTAGTTTCAATTGTTTCCTTAATGCAGCAATGTCATCATCCTTCTTTTTAATCAATGCTTCAATGCCTTTTATATCTTTGGGATTATGACCCAAACTGATGATTATTTCCTCCAAAGATTTTATTCTGTTATCCTTTGCTTGAGAAGAAGCTTTCTCAATCTGCAACTGGGTACTTGTATTATTCAAAGAATCTTGCAATCTATGAGCTACCATTGCTTTGTCAGTAAGGGTAGAATATATCATTTCTCCAGTTTGCTTGTGTAATTCTATCTGGTCCAATGGATGAATATCTTTTTCTAGGACCTCAAAATTGGTCCTGATGTAGTCAGCTGCTGTCTGTGGTTTTGGCACTTTAGATTTGAAATGGCTCATTAACATTTTCCCTTGCTGAATGTCAAAAGCTGACATTAATCTCTCTTGATTTTGTGGAGCCATTTTAAGATACTGATTATACACCTGGACCCTGAGTGGATCATTCCTTGCTTTTATACTAATAAATGTCTTTTTAATGTCTCCTACATCTGTCTTTGGCTTTTTGAATGAAGACACTTCAGTACTTAACTGTCTTTGTATTTCCTTTCCTTGATGACCTGTATATGATTCACTAACTGAACCAGTAAGCTGACTATCCTCCCTTTCTTCATCAAGGATTTCATCAATAGATTCCACTTCTGGAATTGGATTCAGTTTCTTCCTTTTAGTTTGAGGTTGCTGTGAAGATTCCTTAGGAGGAGTAGGATCTTTAACTTGTCTTTTCTTGCCTTGTTCCACATTGGATGGAGTCTACAAATTTGAAACTTCAGGGTGATTGACTTGAATAGGAGAAACCTGTGCTTGATCTTGTGCCTTGGAAGTCTGAGGTATTTCTGTCATGGTGAATGTTTCAATGACTTGGACTTCTGGTTCTTTCTCTTTACCTTTTGATTCAACTGCAATTGATGGAATGCTTTCTTGTAAATTCTGCTGAATAGTACCAACAGAAGAAGTACCAATCTTTGGTCTCTGTACATGTGTAAAAGAATCCAAGTCAAGTATTTTTGCAAGATCTTTCATAACATTATTTATATCAACCTGCTCACTATCCTGCTCTATCAAAGTTCTCTCCACCCACTCATCTGTATTAGCATACTTTTCAATTTCAGGGATTCTTCGATGCATGTAGGGTGCTGATTTATTTTTCATCCTTTTGTCACAAATAAAGTTGAATGGGTCATAGGGTACCCAATGGAAAATTTTCTGCAATCTGTAATGATCCTCTAATATCTTTTGAGCTTCTTCCCCTCCATCTCTAGAATTGCAAATGAATGGACCTAGTTGGCTCTTTATCCTGAGTTGAGCCTTTTTCTTGGCATTACAGAAGTGAATTATATCTGAATTGTTCATTTGTCTGAAGTACTCAAGTGCAAAAAGTCTCATTGGAACATATCTGGGTAACTTGAAAGGGCTCAATTCACATCCATAAATTCTAATTTCAGTATGATTCTGGTAGAAGTACTAGTCACCTATCTTGTAATGTTTTGAAAGCTGAAGGATTTTCCTGATTTCACTGTTGAGTCTTGGAGGGGCAACTCCTGTCAACAAGGTAGTTGCAGGATGTATAAAAATGTCAATGAACTCATTATAAGAATAGGGAGAGTCTATGGAACAATGATTAATGGCTGACCAAAAGATAACAGATCTTGGATTCCCTTGGGCATCAAGTTTTCTGATATGGAAAGGGAAAGTTTCAGACTGGTAATAAAGCATGAGATGGTAAATGACAGTGGAATATTTGAACACTTTCTCATTCTCCAATATCATGAATTGGTCATGTATTTTATCTGCAATGAAAGAGGCAAAGTCATACCTGACAGCAGGAGGCTGTCCAGGGGTGAACATAGATAATAACACCAGGGTTAAATGATCAACATACTCACTGGTATTAAAACCCATTATGAAAGATATCATACTCAACATATTTTTCCCTTCTACAGTAGAATAAACACTAGCATAAGGGGGAGGGCCTATAGGCTGATGCTCTGGCCACATGAAAGCTTGGAAAATGTGAATTAACTCTTCATGGGATAATTTAGTGGACTTCTCCAATAATTCTTCCATTAACAAAGGGGTAAGGGCTTCACCAGGCTGAAAATGTAAGATATCATTGATGGATTGAGCAGTAATGGAAAAAAGGACATTCTGGCTTGGGGACAATACTGCTCTCTGATTTGGATCATAATTGGCATGGTAATAGTGGATAATTCCAGGAAAGATATGGACTAAGGGGAAAATGTATCCAGGAAGACCAGACTCCCATAATCCAATAATATCTGAGCCATTCAAATAATTGTCTCTGCAGCGACAATAAATTTGAAGGGGATTTTCAGTGAATTTCAAGTCCTTTATTTGAAAATCTTTGTCCACTAATGATAAGTAATCCAAATCTCTATGAGGGGCATTCAATGGGGCTACATTCAGGGCTACAAGAACTTCCATCTTTTGGTTCTTGTGTATTCAAATAAACGGAAATTCGGGGGTTTTTTACGGAAACGGGCACAATTTCAGTTTTGGAAGTTTTATTTCAGTTGCGGGAACTAAAACAGACCGATATTAAACTTCCTTTCAGATTATGGCGTGAATTTAACACTGGAATGAGGATTTTTCACAGAGTTTCAGCAGGAAATCGGATAAATACCTGTTTTATGAAGAATGTCGAAATTAACAGGCACTGGTCAACGGCGGATGAATGCTTGTGCACTGGTTTAACAATGGCGTCCAACAATTTTAGTTGACAGCAGTTTGACAGTGGATTTTTTAAATTTCTCAGTAAAGGGCGCAGTCGCTTTCAACAGACAGAATAATGAAAAAATGCGCGGAATTTTGTTTTATTTGCAAATTCAACAAGGATTTTTATTATTATTTTTTAGGATGATGTCATCAGTGTACGGGAGGACATGTCACCAGGGACGGGCGGTAAGCGGTTTTATTCCGCACCGCTTTCGGGAGTTGGTGGTTTTCCGCGGGGAGGCAGCGATTCCACTGGTTGAATGTCACGTAGCCATCGCACTATTTGAAAACTGTCGCGATTTCGCGTGTTAACTCTCGTATAGAGGATGGCTAGCGGAATCATCGTGGCCCGTAGATCTTCGTTGGAGCGATCAAACGGTGGTTCGAAAGGGAAGTGGCAGGGGAGTTAATGCGCGGGCCCGATGGGTTTTCAAAATAATTAACATTTAATTAACTATTTCGGGAGGGGTTTTATTGGCGGAGGGATGTGATTATTAATTAATCCAAATGATTTAATTAATCTCAATGGTTTATGAAGGGTCGGGTAACGGAGATTTGGGGTCTTATTTGTTTTTTCCGTTTAAAACATAAAACATATGTTTAAAACCTTTTTCCTCGTTTATTTTTATTATATGGTAATAAATTAATGAAATTTATTAACCATAGGGGGCGGGACTAGTTATATAGGTATGGTTTTAGCCAAAGGGTTTATCATTTGGGATTTTTATTTAATCATGTAGGATTTAATTAACTTTGGCTAAAACTTATAGTAAGGGGGTTTTGGGGATATTATTATAAAAGGGAATTATATATAATAGGACAAGGTATTTTCACTAGGGATTTAATAAATAAATCAGATGTTAACATGACAAAGGGACAAGGAAAACTCAAAAATACTTTACAAATCTATGAAAGTGAAGATTTCTGAAGCAAATTGCATTATATCAACTTCAACACTTAGATTTAGAATAACAAGTAATTTTGAGGCTTTATTGTGAAATATGGCATGATTTTCCTAAGTAAAATGGGATTTTACTTAGGAAAGGATTAAAAGCGAATGAGTGCAATGATGGATAACTTCAAGTACTAGGGGCTTTTCAATTATTAGGCCGAGGGTCCGGTCCCTCCAAAAGTCAAGGAAATGCCTTGAGCCCCTTTAATCTTCAAACTCCTTAGTACTTAAGGGAAATTAGTAAAACCTTTAGGGAAAAAGTGAGATGGGAAGTTAATGATTCTGACTTTTCCTTCTGTGAAATACTTCCAATGTAGTGTTCTCTGCACTTGGTGATGAAAATAAAGGATTAAACACATTTAGCACCATCATTCATCACATGAAACTTTGCAACACCATCTACCTACCCTATCTACAATAATTCTTCCATTAACAAAGGATAATTAATGGAAGAATTATTGGAATCATCGTGGGCCGTAGATCTTCATTGGAGCGATCAAACGGTGGTTCGAAAGGGAAGTGGCGGGGGAGTTAATGCGCGGGCCCGACGGGTTTTCAAAATAATTAACATTTAATTAACTATTCCAGGAGGGATTTTATTGGCGAAGGGATGTGATTATTAATTAATCCAAATGATTTAATTAATCTCAATGGTTTATGAAGGGTCGGGTTACGGAGACTTGGGGTTTTATTTGTTTTTTCCGTTTAAAACATAAAACATATGTTTAAAACCTTTTTCCTCGTTTATTTTTATTATATGGTAATAAATTAATGAAATTTATTAACTATAGGGGGCGGGACTAGTTATATAGGTATGTTTTTAGCCAAAGGGTTTATCATTTGGGATTTTTATTTAATCATGTAGGATTTAATTAACTTTGGCTAAAACTTATAGTAAGAGGGTTTTGGGGATATTATTATAAAAGGGAATTATATATAATAGGACAAGGTATTTTCACTAGGGATTTAATAAATAAATCAGATGTTAATATGACAAAGGGACAAGGAAAACTCAAAAATACTTTACAAATCTAGGAAAGTGAAGAATTCTGAAGCAAATTGCATTATATCAACTTCAACACTTAGATTTAGAATAGCAAGTAATTTTGAGGGTTTATTGTGGAATTTTGCATGATTTTCCTAAGTAAAATGGGATTTTACTTAGGAAAAGATTAAAAGTGAATGAGTGCAATGATGGATAACTTCAAGTACTAGGGGCTTTTCAATTATTGGGCTGAGGGTCCGGTCCCTCCAAAAGTCAAGGAAATGCCTTGAGCCCCTTTAATCTTCAAACTCCTTATTACTTAAGGGAAATTAGTAAAACCTTTAGGGAAAAAGTGAGATGGGAAGCTAATGATTCTGACTTTGCCTTCTGTGAAATACTTCCAATGTAGTGTTCTCTGCACTTGGTGATGAAAATAAAGGATTAAACACATTTATCACCATCATTCATCACATGAAACTTTGCAACACCATCTACCTACCCTATCTACTTTACTCTACCATTTTCTCTTCTTTATTAGGGTGCACTTAGGTTGGCAAACCCTTATCAATCTTCTTTTATTTTACATGGCAAATCTATCTAATTCTACACTTATTGCATCCAATGGCTCAGATTAAACTGTTGAGCACCTTTTATTAACTCTACCTATCTACTTATCTGCCAAGATTAAACTGTTTGGTCAGATATTTATTCACTATTCTACAACATGAAATTGAAAAATGAATGAATCAAGTTTATACAGTTTGACTCTTCATAAATTGTGGCAAAGTTTAACAAGCTGCACACAATTACTTATTTACAAAAAATGAAATAGTAGTGGCATTTGGATTTGCACACTTTCCTTGGTCTATTTTTGTTTGGGGTTCATTTCTTTCACTTTTTTTGACCAATTTATTTTTCTTACCCTTTGATTTTTCTTTTAGGGTATACCCTCTTTACATTTTTTAAATTTTTTGATTTTTTGGTTTTTCAAAAATATGGAACACCTTTGCACAAGAAAAAGGTTTGAACATATTGCATAGTTCAATCAAGACAATCATGAAAAATGACACCTATTGGTATAGGTGGCTAACACCTTGAAGACACGCTATGGCTTTGCTTCCTTAAGGTGAAATTGAAGGTGGAGATAATGGCACTCTCTGCCTCTCCTCGTCGAGGATTATTGTAAATCCTCACCGACCTTCTCCTCTCTTGAGCTTAAGCCTAAGAAGCATCAAAAAAACCTCAGAAAAAGTTAAAAAACTCAGACAAGAACAATACAGAGAGTAGAACTCTACAGCCTCCGATACCAACTTGAGCAACTTGATTCAATAATTGTATTAGTTTTCACAAGGCATCCAAACAAGAATTAAAATGTGTGCATAAGGTTCTCTAAAGTTTGGCAGTGAAACAAATAGTTTTAGCTTGTTAAACGTATTTCGTGTGAGGATTAATTAATTATTTTAATTGTTTATCATTGTACAATAGCAAATAATATAGAATAAAACATTATTAGCATTAATACTGCCAAATTATTTGATGAATCAATTTACCCCTTAAAGGCTACATCTATTGGTCTAGCTCCCAATGGCATGTCCCTCATATATTATTGCTAAAAAATGGTAATTACAAGTGAAAATAAGCCTCAATAGGATATTCTCTCTAT
>JAXQQM020073406.1:0-93350 GCA_034641835.2 Pinus albicaulis | reverse complement strand
TAAACCCAACTGCTTGACCAGAAAAATGCATTCCTGGATTATTGTTTGCAAATTGTAGATCTTTCCCCGGGAAACACTTCATAATCAGACATAAAAACTTGTTTGTCTCAGGTAGTAATGAAAACCTTGATTTCCTCTGCCTCCAATTGCTGTCATAAGAATTTGAATGAATACTGCTCATACTGAAACAAGCGTCCATAAAATAATCCTTGATTGCTCCGAATTCTGGCTTAAAATAAAACTTACACAATTGCAAAGATATTTGTTACAGGTATATTTTCTTGGAAAATTTGTACAATTTTAGTGATGTATGATATTTCATGTTGACTGAAAACTGTAGGTTTCTTGTAGCCAAAGTAACTGCCAATAAAAACCAAGGGCACAGAAATTCCAAACCATAAAAAGACCATAACAAACACAATCCCAAAAGGTGCAACACCAGAAAATTCAGTACAAAGAAAATACAGAAAATGATTCCAGGAAACATGAAAACAATATTTAGTGAGTTTTTCTTCCATTACGAAATTTGAATGTATACCCTTCAGAGATCTGAGGAAATCTCCCAAAAAGCTCATAATCTGCCAGAAAATCCAGCATAATACCTAACTGACGCCATTCTGCACAAAACCCACGTTCCATATTTTTGAGATTTGACTTCAATTGGCCAGAAATGGAGCCCTAAATTCACTGTCTGTAAATTCCCGCGAATTTTTGTTCCATTGTTTTCCATGAATAAAACCTGCTTCTGATTTGGAAATCGATTCCATAGGAAAGGAATGAGAAAATTTATATTGAAAAATTCATTTGCATATAGTGTGTTTGATTTGCAGGAGGCACGCAAAAACGGTGTCCATTGTTTATCCAAACTGGAATTGCTACAGAAAATATGCCACCATAAGTGGCATTGTCAATGCCAAGCCAAGGAGAATAGAAGATTTAATTCGATATTCTCTTGCCAGATCACATTAAAAAGCATAGTGCCACATTCTTCCTTCTCCGTCGTTGTATCCATTAGGAGGCATTGTTGAACAGTAATTGTCTGGCAATGAAGGCGCGCAAATAATTGGGAAAAAACTTGTTGGCTTGAAAACCTATTCAACCTATTCAACCCTTGCTGATCAACGCACCAATCTGTGTGTGAATTATTTGGAGAATACTTATTCTTATCAACAGTGCCAAGTTTTTTGAGTTGGCCATCTACTCGGGGTCATTCAAAACGCACCTGCATTTCCTTTCCTGCCTGTCTATCTTGGTATGAATCAATTCAACACATTTAAAATAACGACATCGTCCAAACCACCAATGGAATTGACAAGGGAGTCCATAATGGTAAGCGGTTTTTACAATTGGGGTCTGCAATTTATATCAGCTTGCCACGTGATCAAAGGTGGTTTTATAACAACCATTTCGGAGCTCCCCTCAGCTGTTAAATCGCGGATGATGTGGGGTCCCAAATGGAACGAAAAAAACCATTAATTTCGTAGTGACAATCTCCACCATTAAAATCTTCTTGGATGTTATCCTTGCCCTCTCTCATCTTGGTGCTTGTTGTATTTGTCTTTCACTCATTCATTTCGAACAAAGGAAGAACAATGGGATCAACCAATAATTTCCTAAACAACTAGCTCGAAGGCCAAATGTAGATTCGCAAGCTCTTCACAGAACTTCATCCCATATGTACCAAGTAAAGAATGTTAATGGTGTTTATATACACCACTGCACTCAATCCTTGTCAAGGCATGGTTCAAAGAAATACCTACCCTCATGGGTGCTATGTTTGATGTTTGACTTGCATGGCTTATAATTTATTGTATTGGCTACTTGACTTACGTTCCTTATAACTTGTTGTATTTGTATTCGGCTTGTTTGACCTTTGAATTTACTTTGAATTGCGTGCTTTATTCGGCTTGTTTGACCTTTGAATTGTGTAATCCTGCGGACCAAAGGGTAGATCTGGAATCCGCAAATCGTGGTTTGCAAACCGCCGTGGTTTGCGGACCATAGGAAAGATTTGTTTGACCTTTGAATTGTGTAATTATTCGGCTTGTTTGACCTTTGAATTGTGTAATCCTGCGGACCAAAGGGTAGATCTGGAATCCGCAAATCGTGGTTTGCAAACCGTGGTTTGCGGACCATAGGAAAGATTAGGCAAGATTGTTATAAATAGAGGGGCATTTTGAATTGTAAGGTAAGAAGAGGATGAGCACGGTTTGCGGACCATAGGAAAGATTAGGCAAGATTGTTATAAATAGAGGGACATTTTGAATTGTAAGGTAAGAAGAGGATGAGCTCTTGATGTGAATTGTGGCTTAGTAGATCTGTTTGGGTTTTGGAGGAAGGGACTCCTGTTGGCTGTGTGCGCGGAGATCCAAAGTCCTGTTGTGTGCGCAGGTTGGGTTGGGTATTGTGAGAAGGAATTGACAGATTGATGAATAAGAAAGGTTATTTGAGTAACTGAATCTATGTGTACTGTTTATATGAATCTGTGGTAATTGTTGTATTATGCCTATTCTGTGTTAAACTGCGAAAATATTGTATAAGTGTTTTTACTGCATCTGGATCTGTTCTGTTATGTTTTATGCAATATTGTGCTACTGTCTTAGAAGTATATAATTATTGAGCACCGTAGTATAGTTGACCTTGCGCACGTGGATGCGAAGAAGACCTATAGATCCTGCGCTGAAATGGGCGATCTGGTCATCACAAAGCCGGATGCAACTCTGCTTGCCTTACCTATCCTTTCTCAAGATGCGAAAACCTAGTTTCAGCACCCACCCATACTACTTCGGGTGAGACTTTGACCTGCGCAAGTAGGTCACTGTCGAAAGGGCTAGTAGTATAGGGGTTTGTTGGCAAACCTTAACCTCTAAACCTAGGTCAGGACCCCTCAAGCCAACAAATGGTTCTGTTGCCAGGATCGGGAGCATTTTGAGAGGGATCGGGTAATGCCAAGAAAATAATTGAAGACATGAGAGCGGGTACGATTAAATGATCTCTAGTTTAGACGAAAGTACAACACGGAGTGGTAAGTACTATCGAACCAATCAAGAAGGGGATAGATCTGTCTATAGCCCGCTAAGAGGAGCAGCTGCGCAAAGTCAGCCAACTAGACCGCCGTCAGAACCACGTAAGAAGAAAACCTCGCCCGAGACTCCACCAGAAGAGGATATGGCAGCGCACTTGAAATTACCTACCTTCAAGGGTGTGGGGGATGAGGACATTGACCAATTTTGGTTTGTTGCAGACTCAATATGGACAGCACAAGGTGTGGCAAGTGATACTGTGAAAAGGGCACAACTATCACTAGCTTTCGAAGAGAGAGCTCTGGACTGGTATATGCGATACCTATCTTAAAACAAAAGCGCATCTATTCAAGATATTAAGGACGCTCTAAAACAACAATTCTGAAATCCTAAGTCCTACTCACAGATCATAGCCAATGTGAAAGACTTCAAGCAAGGAACAACTGAGTCAGTATGGGAAGTTGATCAAAGACTAAAGAAACAATCAAAGAAGGAGGATTTAAGTATGACGATAGACAGCATATGGAATGGTTCATCGCTATGCTGTTAACTCACCTATGTGCACCTATGGGCCACCAAACCTTCGAATCATAGGAAAAAGCTTTGGAAGCCGCCATGAAACTAGAAGTTGTGCTCAGAGAAGATACTTCGATAGGAGTACAGCAAATTTAGGAGCAGCTCGAAGCTATGCATATGGAGATTTAGAACCTATGGAAGGAACGGGGAAAAGGAGCTAGTGCAAACCTATGGTGCATACGATGTCGGGCATCTGGACATACGAAGGATCAGTGCCCACTACTGTCAGATTACATGCAGGCAGGAGGACCTACTTTGGTGCGTCCAGGAGCAAGTGGAGAACCCAACCTATTGCGTCCAAGATCAAGCGGATCTGCATTGTGGTGCGATGACTGCCGTGTAGTAGGGCTACATGATAGGAACCATTGCCCCTGGCTAGCTGCGTATGTCTCAGAGCTGAAGCAACAATGGTGCAAATTCTGCCAGTCGGTAGGACATGATGAGCAGAGCTATCGAACTTATGATCTGATGATAGATCGAGGAAACTTGTATAGGGTGCGATCAAAACCTGTGTCACCCAGATCTCCCGCAAACTTTGGTGGCTCCCTAGCTAGGGGTAGGGGAGGTCGGGGAGGAAGCATGGGATGAGGACGTAGATAGCTAATCTGTTATAACTGCGGGGAAATATGACACTTTGCAAGGGATTGCCCAAATCCTGCAAGGCCATCCTGCAAATATTGCAGACAGCTGGACCATGCGATTGAAGATTGTCTAATCTTAGTAGCAAAAATGCAAGAAAAGCAGCCAACACAAAGTGTACAAAGAGTTAAGGCTAAACTACGAGATAGGAATCCGAGTGCGAAGGTTGTAACCCGCTGTGGGATGACCACTAGGGAGCCTCAGAAGGAAGCTGCGAAGGGTCCTCTAATCTGACAGGCACCTCTCAACCAAGCAGGGTTGGACCGAAACCCAGGGCAAGAAACAATTAGCGCAGTCCAACAAGACATTGCTAGGACAAGGGAATCTACTGTGCAGACACCTGCGCACCTCAAGGTAGGTGACGAGATGAGACCATTCCTACAGGTGCATGTGACGCTATTACGCAACCAACAAACCAAAGAAAACCTTCAGACATTGATAGATAGTTGCATAGTGCAGTCCCACCTGTCTCCAGAAGTCCAAATCGTGCACAAGCTAGGCGGATATAGGAAACACACCGATAGGGAGATGAGACTAACTGCCCAAATTGGTAACTATGAAATGGATTAGGTTGTCTTAGACTTGGGATCAGATGCAAACGTGTTACCTAAGAAAACTTGGCAACAAATGGGCGAACCCAAATTGGAGTGGTCCAACATCCAGCTGCATATGGCCAACCAACAGAAGATTATACCTCTGGAGAGACTATCAAATATCATGGTGGATATCGATGGGGTCAAGGTTCGAGCTGACTTTGAAGTAATTCAGATTTTATATGACACAGACCCATACCCTGCGCTCTTAGGACTGGACTGGGCCATAAATATGGGTGGTATCGTCAACCTCAAAAAGGGAAGCATGGTGTTTGAAAATAACGGGACAAGGGTAGTAGTACCATTGGACCGTACAGAACGTGAGCGCTACACAGAGCCAGTACGCAGTGGAGAAAAGGTGGATCAAATTTACAAATTGACCGTGCGAGACGAAGATTGGATCAATCCCACGGCGAACGGGGTACTCTGTTGGGAGGAAGACAGTGAATGCTTCTTTGACTCTAATGAGGAAATGGAAAATTGGTAAAACTGGTTGCACGATGTCTCAGCACTACGGTGTCTTCGAATCACAAGGGACTTCTGCTGCATTTCCTCAGAGGTAAGAGATCTACCCCATTTTGATGAGTCTGGTAGCCTCATGGAATTCCTGAGGACACTTGAAGCTATGGTTTTGAGAGAACGTAGGCTATGGGCCCTTAATCTAGCTATGCGAGGAACACCTGCGCGATGGTGGGGCACCCACAAGGAAGCATTCCAGGATTGGGAGGAATGTCGGGATATGATGATCCTGCGCTTCACACCCCCGGCTGACATATGCACCAAGACGTTCCTCGGACCAGGACATCCCCGTGAGCATCTACTCACCTGGATGGACAAATGGTCCGACCGGACTACGGAAGAGTGGGTGCATCTGTTTATTCATGCCTTGGGGCCTATCCCTGTCGCATGGTATTTAGATGCGAAGCTCCATCAGCGCACCCGCCACTGGGAGACACTAAAAGATGACTTTATAGGAACGTTTGGGCTAATTGGGGGAACAGAGGCACTCAAAGAAGCTCTGCAGGACATCGATGCTTTTGTATTTAACGATTCGTGCCATCACGCTGAACCGGAAGTCCTGACATGGGAAGCGCAGATGCAAGGCATAGACGACTGCCAGAGCTTGGCGATAGAGGAAGAGGTAGATAATCCTTGGAACGTCTCTGTTCTAGAATATGAGGGGGGACATACAGTTATTGGGCCCCCGTTGTAGAATGTTGATGTTACCCAGCCTCTCAAGCTACGCGAAATTAATATCGGGACGGAAGAATGCCGTAAGTTGGCCAAAATTGGGGACTATTGGGACAAAGGAACTGTAGGCAAAATTGCAGAGCTACTTATCGAATATCAGGACTTATTCCCAACAAAGTTTTTCGAGCTCAAAGGAATCACGGGGGACCTAGGCATTATGCACATCACTTTGAAACCAGAGGCGCACCTCGTAAAGCAGTGACATTACCGGCTGAACCCTAAATATAAGCAAAAGGTCAGGGAAGAACTGGACAAAATGCTTGTTGCAGGTATCATTGAACCGGTTGAATAGTCGGATTGGGTAAGTCTGATGGTCGTCCATGAGAAGAAAACAAAGGGGGAGATACGAATCTGCGTAGACCTACGCAAGTTAAACCACGCCTGTGTACATGACCCCTTCCCCACGCCTTTCTCAGACAAAATACTTGATAGTGTGGGCGGACAGGAAGCATATTCCTTCACCGATGGGTTCTCAAGATACCACTAGATCCGAATCGCACCTGAACATCGCAGTAAGACTACGTTTGCAATAGAATGGGGATCCTTTCAGTACACAGTCATGCCCTTTGGTCTCAAGAATGCACTTGCTATCTTCTCGAGAGTAGTAGTTGCCATATTCAAGGAGTTCATCTATAAGTTTCTAGAAGTTTATTTCGACGACTGGACGGTATTCGGCTTGGTAAAGGAGCATGTATCCAACTTGCGCATGATGTTGGATGCCTGTCGAAAGCACTAGATTTCCTTGAATATCGAGAAGTGTATTTTCTGTGTGCGTTTTGGAATTTTTCTTGGACACATAGTATGCCGACAATGGCTGACGGTTGATCCGGCGAAGGTGGCAGCAATTATAAACCTTGCAGTCCCAACAACGGAGAAACAGCTACGTTCGATTCTCGGACACACGGACTATTACAGAAAATTCATTCAGGGATACACACTGATCACAACACCCATGGAAAAACTTCTTAAAAAGGATGTTTCCTTTTTTTGGAATGATGTATGTCAGAAGAGTTTTGAGCTACTCAAAGAGAAGATGGTCTCTGCACCCATACTAATATTTCCTAATTGGTCGAAGGAATTTCACGTACACGTGGATGCATCAGGAATCACCTTGGGAGTTGTCCTAACTCAGCCTGGGGAGGGAGATATTGATCACTCGGTTGCCTTTGCTAGTCGAAAACTCTCTGGCACGAAGCGCAACTACTCCACCACCGAACGAGAAGGATTGGCTATGGTATATGCGTTACAGAAATATTGGCACTATCTGTTGGGAGGACACTTTAAGATTTTTACTGATCATTCGGCTTTAAAATACCTTGTGAACAAACCTGTGTTGGGGGGGAAGATTTGCCGATGGCTATTGCTATTTCAAGAGTATGATTTTGAAATTATCGTCAAGCCCGGAAGGCTGAATGCGGGTCCGGATCATCTGTCCCGCATTGAGACAGGCGAAGAACCTACTAGCTTGGAGGAAGGATTACCGGATGCGCATCTGTTCACCATTAAGGTCGTGGATGCACACTTCACTGATATCATTCAGTTCCTGACTATAGGCGTAGCCCCCACAGACTATTCGGTAGAGCAGAAGAAGGAGTTGGTTACTCGGGCGATGGACTTTACTATCATAGTCGGCAAATTATACAAATTAGGTGCTGATGAAGTACTGCGCAGATACGTCTTGGAGCATGAACGACATGCCATCTTGGCGGAGGCGCACAAAGGCGTCGTAGGAGGCCACTATGCAGGAAAGGCAACGACACAAAAGATTTTGAGAGCTGGGTTATGGTGGCCTACCCTACACCATGATTCTCACGACTATTGTAAATCGTGCGATACGTGCCAACAGACAGGACGACCCTCATGAAGAGATGTAATGCCATTGCAACCACAAATAGATTTGCAGGCCTTTGACAAATGGGCCATTGATTTTGTAGGACCAATCAATCCCCCAGGAAAGAAGACAGGTGCGTGCTACATTATTACTGCGAATGACTATGTCACTCGATGGGCTGAAGCACAAGCGGTGAAGGATTGTACTGCAGATACCGTTGCGCACTTCATCTTTGAGCAAATCTTGACCAGATTTGGATGCCCAAATATCCTGATGAGCGACAGAGGCACTCACTTGGTTAATGAAACGATACAAGCCCTGAATGAGGAATTGCAGATCCATTACGCAAAAAGTACACCGTATCATCCACAGGCAAATGGCGCGGTTGAGGCTTTCAACAAAATCTTAGAGCAAGCATTGACCAAGATCTGCAATGCTGATTGTAGTGATTGGGACATACACATCCCCTCTATTCTGTGGGCCTATCAGATGACCTGCAAGAAGCTAACAGCAAGGACCCCCTTTCGGATGGTCTACGGAAAGGAGGCCATTATGCCAATAGAATACATTATTCCTAGCCTACATATCGCGGCATTTACAAATATGGCAGAACCTGACATAATGGAAGAACGCCTTACGCAAATTTTGGTGTTGGAAGAAGATCGATTCATTGCTAACTTTCATCAGCAGGTTCAGAAGGCTCGCGATAAAGCTTGGCATGATCGACATATTCACCAAAAGACATCCGTAGAAGGTGACCTAGTCCTCTTATACGATATCCAGTTTGTGAAACACCCAGGGAAATTCCGACAGCACTGGCTTGGTCCCTACACCATTAAGGAAATCACGGATGGTGGAGCAGTCAAGTTAGCTACCCTGCGCGGTGACGTGTTACCAGGCTACGTCAATGGCAGTCGGCTCAAGCCATATAGAACTAAATGACTATATGGCCAGAATAATTGTCTCAGGCAAACTCGGGCCGCCAGGGAGGGGGCGCTGAGACATGAACGAGATAAGCACACAGCTCCAGGGACAATTGGCAGACCCGCGGCCACCGTGACTCGGGACGAGTCATAAGATTGTGTTGGGGGATTGTTGGAACACGGTCTCCTACAAGCTGCGAAACTGGTTCGATTTTGTATATTTTTTATTATATTTAGTCTAGCGCAGGGGTTTTGGGGTGGGACAAAGCCCCGAAAACATTGTAATCGGTTAAGGGTAGATCTGGAATCCACAAACCATGGTTTGCAGACCATAGGAAAGATTAGGCAAGATTGTTATAAATAGAGGGACATTTTGAATTGTAAGGTAAGAAGAGGATGAGCTCTTGATGTGAATTGTGGCTTAGTAAATCTGTTTGGGTTTTTGGGGAAGGGACTTCTGCTAGCTGTGTGCGCGGAGATCCAGAGTCTTGCTGTGTGTGCAGGTTGGGTTGGGTATTGTGAGAAGGAATTGACGGATTGATGAATAAGAAAGGATGTTTTAGTAACTGAATCTATGTTTATTGTTTATACAAATATGTGGTAATTGTTGTATTATGCGTATCCTGTGTTAAGCTGCGAAAATACTGTGTAAGTGTTTTTACTGCATCTGAATCTATTCTATTATGTTTTATGCAATACTGTGCTACTGTCTTAGAAGTATATAATTATTGAGCACCGTAGTATAGTTGACCTTGCGCACGTGGATGCGAAGGAGACCTATATATCCTGCTCTGAAATAGGCGATCTAGACATCACAAAGTCGAACGCAGCTCTGCTTGCCTTACCTATCCTTTCTCAGGGTGCGGAAACTTGGTTCCAGCACCCACCCATACTACTTTGGGTGAGACTTTGACCTGTGCAAGTAGGTCACTGCCGAAAGGGCCAGTGGTATAGGAATTTGTTGGCAAACCTTAACCTCTGAACCTGGGTCAGGACCCCTCGAGCCAACATTCGGCTTGTTTGACCTTTGACTTGCGTGGCTTATAACTTGTTGTATTCGGCTTGTTTGACCTTTGACTTGCATGGCTTATAACTTGTTGTGCTTTGATGTCTCGCACTTATGATGTTTTACTTGCATGTCTTATAACTTGTTGTATTCGGCTTGTTTGACCTTTGCTTGCATGGCTTATAACTTGATGTATTCGGCTTGCATGATTGTTGGTGTACTTCAATCCTTAGTTGAACTTGGAGATTGGATGCTTGGTCCAATATATTTTTTTTAAATATAAAAAATACTTTATAAAAATATATAATTATATTTTTATAAAGTCGAATATATTTAAAATTTAAAAACTTATATAAAAAAAATAACCCATTAAAAGCATTTTACCCAGAAAATTTGCATAAACCTTAAGATTTGGCCAAGAATTAATTAGAATAATTTTGAAAATTTGTAACATTTTTATGGTGTCAAAAAAAGTTACAACACGCTCCACCCGCTCAATACATCTCGACGCTTTTTACTTGCGCCTCATTTGAAATCTCTGGGGTGCACCCGCTAGGGTACCACCACTAAGATGGTGTCATCCTACTCCTCTTCTTCCAAGTCGCTTATACTTGGGCCCTAAAACGATACCACCGAGTGGGTTCCACCTGCTTGCCAACCCACTGCTACCATGTTTGTAGGAGCTATCGCTCAGAGGCTCTGCCAGTCTTGGTTGTTCTTCCAACTTTGGTTGTGTGCCAAGGGTTCCCCAACCTCTACTAACTCTGTTATATCTAACTTGGGGTCACTGAGATTTGATTGCCTCTTTCTTACGATCCATGAGTGTTACACTAAAAAAAGTCACCTTGACATTCTGCTAACTGTATGAGCACATTAACACTCATACATACCTCCTCTGCAAGTCTTACAACCTTTACTCCTCATGTTAAACCTTGAAAATTAGAGAAAATTTCCTAAAAATCTCCTAAACTTGGTATCGCACTTTCTCTATATCTTTCCTGCGGTCCCACACCTAATGTTCAGCTCTCCTGCAGACCTAAAACACACTTTCTCTGTGTTATAGGTGCGGACTCCTGTAAAACTCGAAAAGGCGAGAAAGTAAAGTGAAAAAGTTGAATTTTGGTCAATTCTAGAAGATTCTAGATGAGATTTTTTAGGGATGAAAACGCTTTGATAAGGTGCATGTATCCCACACCTTAAGCAACTAATCCCTTGATGTGAGGAGTCTATCCCTTTGAAGGAGGATTCTATCCCTTTAAGGGTGGAATCCTAACCTCCTCATCTGCTCTATAAAAGGAGGCATTGGGTAGCCTCAAAGGGTTAAGTTTTTGGAGATTGAGATTTTGGAGATTGAGGATTAGAGTTCAATCAGTTATGTAGGTAGATTAGAAATAAGTAGTTTCTGAGGACAGTTCTTTTCCTGTGTCAACCTCGTTAAAAAATGAATCAGTTGGTCAAAGGATGGTTCCTGTTACTGAGTCAACCTCGTTGAAAAATGAATCAGGTATGAGGACAATTCTTTTCCTGTGTCAACCTCATTAAAAAATGAATCAGTAAGTTATATAGGTAGATTTTAAAGAGTAGATTTGAGGACAGTTTTTACTGTGTCAACGTCGTTTAAAAAATGAAACATATAGAAGAGGAAAGTTCCTTTTACTGTGTCAACCTCGTTAAAAAATGAAACACGTTGCCATGAGCATAGTTGTTTTCCTGTGTCAAGCTCGTTAAAAAATGAAACAAATCCTCCCCTAATTGAGTCGAGTCTTTGACTAGATCTCGTAAATGTTAAGTCATATATTTAGGTTAGTTATTTCAGTTTTTGCATAATTTTCTTACGGTTTTAGGTCAGGTCTTTCATATGATCTCGTAAATGAACCTTCATTCCATCCAGCTATTAATTACCAGCAGTGTACTTAGTTGAATGAAATGAAGCTGGGGGGGCATGCGCTCTAGCAGTTACGCTTAGGGGGCATCAAGCACAGTTTTCTCTCTGTTTCAAGCTTGTGTAAAAATGAAACCACTTTGAAGCATAGTTTTTCTCTGTTCAAGCTTTTGTAAAAATGAAACCTATCTTGAGTCAATTTAGGTTATTTTCAAGACTCATTAAACTCATGAAAATCCCGAGATTATTTTGCTATTTTTCATTCTCGTAAAACACATGAAAATGCTGAGTTCTTTCCGTCTTTTTCTACTCGTTAATTAAATTGAAATTCGGCCACAAGAGTATATTTTTTATCCCTTTTTCGAACTCGTTAAAACTTACGAAAAAGTGAAAACCATGAGTACATTTTTATCCCTTTTTCGAACTCGTTTAAACTTACCAAAAAAGCGAAACCCTGGAGTCCTCTTTTAAGCCCTTTTCAAACTCTCTAAACATGAAAAGATTGCTGAGCACTTGATTATTCGAACTCGTAAAAGTAAATGAATGATCGTCCCTTCAGTATAAGTTTACCCCTTTTACGGACTGAAATGGACTATTTACGAAAAAGGTATACGTTGACTAATCATGGTCAATAGAGTTCTCTCCCGCATTATTTTATCCTTTTTCGGGCTCGAGAGACTAAATTTATGAAAAAGTACACCCATGGAGTTTTCTTAAGTTTTTTCTTCTGACTCCCTAAAATTGAAAAGCACCGAGTTTCTCATATACTGGACTCGTTAAAAATTAACAGTAAAGGACCTGTTCAATTTCAAACAGGAACGAACCACTCCTTCTTAGGGTTCAAATGTTAAACTAAGTTGGACTCATCCGAAGGATGAGCTTATAAACAAGCAAATGTTATCCTCCTCAAGCTTGTCAAAAATAAAGAGGTACTTGCCAGAAATGGTGGGGGAAAAGAGAGAAAAATGGACGTGTTTGTTGTATTTTGATTTTTCGAAAATCTAGTTAACCACTCTTGAACACGACACTTTTTGTTCACCTGGGTTGGGAAATCCTTTGCCTAACAGTTAATCAAACCATATTGAAAGTCTTCAACCGGTTTCTGGGTATTAGCTTTGGGTCAATTGTCACCAAGCCATCTGCAGTGTCGTTATGTGTTCAAGAGGACAGTTCAAATAAACCATTCATCTGCAAAATATCTGTCATCCATTTTGACCATCCCTGAGTCAGTCCTTGCCGATATATTTTCAAAACTTGATCTATGATTTCGTGTTGTGGGCTTGCCTACGACGGATCACTTTCTATCGACGATAGCTCATTATCTAGGAAGTTGATCTAGAAATCGTCAGTACCTTGAAATCTGCATGCCTCAATGGCAGGTTTCTCGCTTTCGAGGACAGGTTAAATCATTGACCTTCGATCGAATGATTTCGTGACATGTTCGACTTCAGCTCATTCATTCACATTTCATGGATTGTACTGGGTACTTTGAGAGCCAATGACATTACTGGTGGTTACTCCCACACTTGTTAACAATTTACATCACTGACTGGTAATCAAGTGGTTTCTACCATGTTCGACTTCGACACATTTAATCGCATGGATAGAATCGTACTAGTTCGGGAAGCGGAAATCAAGACCCTGGATCTAGTTTCCACCATCCAGGCTTCAAGGAGTTTTATTATTATACAGTAGACTATTCACAAACAGATGGCTGCGTCCATAATGTGTCTACACATGTCTACACTATTGATGTAATATTAAAATAATTTATGTATCAGAACAAGTTTAGTTAGTTTTGATCTGAGTATGAGAATGCCTACCTCAGCGATGATATGATTACATATATATATATTTTGCATTGAATGTTTTTACAGGTTCTGACTGGGGTGTCCACAGGATGATCCTTGAAATGATAAAGTACTTCACTCTTCATATATGACAGAATTCATCTTCATCTATTTTAGACTTCGCACTTTAGGGGGCAATTTATTACACTAAAAAATGTCACCTTGACATTCTGCTGACTGTATGAGCTCATTAAACTCTCATACATGCCTCCTTTGTAAGTCTTACAACCTTTACTCCTCATGTCAAACCTTGAAAATCAGAGAAAAGTTCCCAAAAATCTCCTAAAATTTGGTATCGCACTTTCTCTATTTCTTTCCTACGGTCCCGCACCTAATGTTCAGCTCTCCTGCAGACCTAAAACGCACTTTCTCTGTGTTATAGGTGCGGACTCCTGTAAAACTCGAAAAGGCGAGAAAGTAAAGTGAAAAAGTTGAATTTTGGTCAATTATAGAAGGTTCTAGATGAGATTTTTTGGGGATGAGTACGCTTTGATAAGGTGCATGTATCCCACACCTTAAGGAACTAATCCCTTGATGTGAGGAGTCTATCCCTTTGAAGGAGGATTCTATCCCTTAAAGGGTGGAATCCTAACCTCCTCATCTGCTCTATAAAAGGAGGCATTGGGTAGCCTCAAAGGGTTAAGTTTTTGGAGATTGAGGATTAGAGTTCAAGCTTTATGTGTGATTGAGTTGAAGTGTTGTTGAGATTTATACTTCTTTCTGCTAAGCTTTTGAGAGGAAAGATCACATAACTCTTTGTGCTTCTGGAGGAAGAGTGCAAGACTTATCAAAGTAGAGGAGACTCCTGCTTCGGACCCTGGGAAGGCCTTTCGAACATCAAGGCAAAGGTTGTAAGGTTCTTCTGTATATTTTAAGATTAATACAATCAAGTTTTGTTTTTCTCAATAAATTGTCGTTTGATCATTTATTTCATAGATTCCTTGATCACTATGATAGGTATGTTTTATAATTATTTGTTATACAGGTGCTATTTAATATTTGCTTGTTTGTGATTGTAGGTCAATAAAAGACGACACTTTCTTGCGATGAAAGAACTCTTGTTGCGACGAAGGATTATTGATGCGACGGAAGCACTACGACTGCAAATAATCAGTTGGATCTAAGGTAGGATCGACACCTTCATATGATTTATTTGTAAAACGAATATATTTAGAGAAATACAAACTTAGTTGTTCGTTTGTTGCTAGATTGTCTTCTGACACTAGGGAGATCGGTCTTGTCCGCAAGAACGATTTATCCGGCCAACAATGAGGTCATTTCCGAACTTTCGCATACCACTAGAAATCTCTTTTTCAGAGCTCTATCCATATGAGTGGTTTTCATATTCATATGAGATGGTCTAATTCTCCAAAACTGGCTCCAAAACCAATACACTGATTTTGATCATTCACCCTTCTTGTGTGCCTGTAACCTGCTCCAAGTTTGACACTTGTGCTTCCTACTACCACCTCTTGACATCAATGACAACATATTTCCAACATTGTCATGATGAACCGTGTGGTGAGAATTTTACAGATAAGAGAACTACCCATATAATTATTAATCAAGGCTATTATTGGGCATCCTTGTTTAAAGATACATGACAATATGTTTGGATTTGTGATAGTTGTAAAAGTATGGGTCGACCAATAGTAGTTGATGAAATTACCTTGCATCCACAAGTTCTTTTAGAGCCATTTAAAAAATGGGCTCTAGATTTTGTTGGACCTATAAACCCTAAATCAAAATGAAAGAGTTATATCCTAGCATGTACCGAGTATATTACAAAATGGGAAGAAGCTAAAGCATTAGCAAGAAATACTAAAAAATCAATAGTCAATTTTCTCTTTGAAGATATTTTTGTTAGATTTTGAATTCCTAAAGAATTTGTTACTAACTAAGGGGCACAATTATCTTCCAACTTAGTATAAGAAGTAGTGGACATATATGATATCAAGCATAGAAAATCCACTCCTTATCACCTACAAGCTAATGGACAAGTTGAATCAACCAATAAGATCCTTGAAGCAATCATGACTAAGACAATCCAAATGTATAGAAAGGATTGGGCAGGAATACTTTCAAAATATTTGTGGGAATATAGAACCATTTGGAAAAGTGATATCAGTTTTTTTCCTTATGAAATATTGTTTGCTATTAATTATTCTTCCTATTGAATTTTAGATCCAAACATTTAAATTAGTAGCAGAATTAGGGTTATACTTATCTGAAGCATAGAAATAAAGGATTATGCAATTAGATCAACTTTATGAAATAAGACAAGAAACACTTCAACATAACATCATCATCCAATAGAAAAGGGAAAAATGGCCTTGATCAATTCATAAAGAAAAAGGAGTTCAAAGTTGGTGATTGAGCTTTACTTTTTGACTCGAAATTAAAATATTTCAAGGCCAAATTTACCACTCATTGGCTAGGATCCTATGAAGTAGAAGATGTATTTTATAATGGATCAAGTAATATAAGGACAATTGATGAGGAAGGAGTTCATTTGTGGTTAATGGCCATAGGTTGAAGTTTTATACATTTCCATAATATTTCAACAAGATGCTATGCAAGTTGTGGGTATTGACAACCATACTTCTACCCCTCTTCCATCCAGTAATTTACTTTTCCAATGAAAGAAAATAATAAAATAAAAAGAAACAAATATATGGAAAAAAAAATGTTTAATTGTGAAAATATAGGTTTTTGGCACATCATAAAGTTGAATTTTCATTGGAAAACCAAATAATTGGCTAAAATCAATTCCAAATAAAATATACACTCAATAAATTTTGTCTCAAAAATTGTAAGTATTTACAATGATGAGAGGAGAATCTGAGGAAAATACTTGAATTTATTATTATTATTATTATTATTATTTTATTATTTTTTAAATTTTTTTAAATTTATTATATATATATATATATATATATATATATATATATATATATATATATATGCAAAGATAATAAGAATGGTATATATCAAGTAACCCTAATATCCTTGTACTACTCTCCCGGATGCGGGTGTTCAAGTGGAGGTTTAATGCGATGGGACAGAGGTGCGGCGAGGCAAGCCGACACCTGCCCGTCCAGTACGTGAAGTTAAATCACCCTCTGTGCGACGAACTGTAGCATTTACACACCACTGAAACCAACGCCATGGGTTCAACAATTTCCAGATTTCACTCGATGTCCACCGAGTTGGCTCCTGCCCTCGCATGCTTCTACACGATTCACATCAAGGCTCCAGTTATTAGAGATGATCTTCCCTATGTGAGAGGGCAGGTTAAAGCACAGGATGGTGATGAGCCTTCGGTGGGTTTGTTTCATTTGGGCCGTGTTAATTGTTACCTGGTATTTGCTTTTACTCTGCTCTGTGTTGGCTACATCTGTCGTTTTCATCAGTGTCGAGAGAGGGTCTTTCCATTGGAATTGAGCCCTATGCAGCATGTAGCTCTGCCTCCTCAGATCCCCTGCTGCTTTTATCAGGTCACGGGTCTCTACTCGAAGTCATTTTCCACCGCCACTGTTGCTCACTGGGCTCATTCGTTCCCCACAATGCCTCGGCTGCGACGCCGTATGCGGAGCAGTAGAGGAGGTTCCAGGGGTCGTCCCTCTAACAAGCATTCTAGCCCCTCCTCAGTAGCGCCCTCTCACTCTAGTGGCATGGGAATTGGCCATTACCCCCGCACTCGCAGTGGGAGGGGGCGTCTTCTGGACTTTCGCCATTGTTTGAGCTCCCCTGATCCTCGACCTCCGGCCTCCTCTGCTCCCACTACGGGATCTGCGCGCTTCATTTTCAATAGCTCCCTGACCTGCCCTAGGATCACTGCTATTTTTTCGGTGGTTTTTCTTGAGGAAAGCCTGCAGGGGGAGTCAAGTTTGCAGTCAGCAGGTCCTGGAGCGGAGGCTGCTCAGAACATGAATATCCAGCTAGGAAGGGGCAGAGAATCGATGCAGACTCCGGTGGTTCCAGCTAGAAATGTTCCTGATGAGGTTATGGTTCCAGCTGATCCTGGTCCCTCAGCTTCTGAAGACGCGCTTGCCAAAGATATGCTCACCTCAGGTTGGTGCCGGATCGTTGAGGAACCTCTAGAAGATTAACTGGCTTGCTGCATGGTCGTTTTTCTTTTCCAGCGGCCCATACTATTGGGTTTACTATAGTACTGATGGTTATGGGGTTTTTTGACATCTTTTTGTATATTTTTGGATCAAAGCAAACACTGAAAAATCTCATCATGCTCCCCTGCGTGGGTTATGGATTTCTTTTCAGACTCGCTTCCCTGATTATGGGCAGTCTCCATCTCTGTTTTTTCCTGAAAATTATGCCTCTAAGGCAGTAGTTTTTGACTCCGGTCGCGATGTAATTTTACTCCTTTGTTAATAGATCAATTTTACTTAGAAAAAAAAAATATCCTTGTACTACAACTCTAAATGACTTGATAAAAATGGCAAGTCCTTCTAAGACTGATGAAGCCTAAGGATTATCTTTCACAAGGGACAACAAGAGAAATAAGCCATATCTTCTACGATTCGTGAGATCTCCATTTTTGGTTATATCTTGGGAAAGACTCCCAAAAAAAAAAAGTACGAGGAGACAAACAAAGTTTTAGGTCAGCATAGTTTGGATTTTCTCAAAGAAATTGAGCAACTAAAGAAGGAAAATTAAAAATTAAAAAACCAGAATCAATATCTCCACCAACAAAGGAAGACACTTCAGCTCATAAATAGAAAGTTAAAGACATTGTTTAAGAAGATTTGACAATTTAAAGGGGCCTAACAACTTGTTTTCATTTTTAGAGGGACCTATAGTGGCAACATCAACTTCTAAATAAGAAAATTTAAATGCTCAAAATCGACATCACTTTTCAATTTTGGAAAGTTACAATGGATCTGAAAATTACAATTTAAAGAGCAACCTGAATCATTGAAGACTTCATCTCTGAAGCACTTGCAATCAACATTTAGTATCAAAATACAACAGCTAAGAAAATAACAATATCATCAACAAATTCAAGCAATAAATAGTTTGAAGTTCATATTTACAATGATACTTTATTTTTTTAATTTAATATTTTAATAAAAATATACTATTCTCTGGAATTTCTCATAATACATTTTTTCATTGTCATTGACTTGAAATTTTGCAATAATCCTAAATATCCTTTGTTTCCTGGCCATTATCATTCATAGATTTTATGGTTTATTTCACTTTACAATTTTTAAGCCAGCCTTTTTACCACTATGCCCTACCATATGCAGGATTTGGTCAACAAAAGATATGAAGTCACAAAGTTCCAAGAAAGTTCAAAAAACTTTTTTGAAACAATATTTCAAATGAACTTAAAGGTTAGTCTTTGAAAATGGAAGGATTTATTAATTATACCGGAAAAAAACTATGGTTTCAATCATATAATAAAAAGATAAAACCACTTATTTGCAATTATGAGAAGGTAATGGACTGAAAATACAGTTTAATCAACCTCATAATAAAGTGAAAAGGAAATCAGTTCAATAATGAGATGTCAAAGCAACCAGCTTTGATCATGACACAAGGAGAAGGTGATCATTAGAGAATATGACAATTGCAATAATAGAATATCATCCTATACGTACAAATCAAATTCAATCAAGGAAAGTTTCTATACTGTCTACCAAGAACTCCATACTATAATTAGAAAATATGACAATCGTAATAATAGAATATCATCCTATAGGTACAAATCAAATTCAATCAAGGAAATTTTCTGTACTCTGTCTACCAAGAACTCCATACTATGAATTCCTCTTAATCCCATTCTAATTCTTTGTTTGAGTTATGCGCTGCCAGATTTTGAGACCACATTTTAGTATGGTGAATCAAAATTTGAAGAAGTGATGGTTGAGACGAACTGAGTTCATACAAAGATTGATGGTGCCGCTTTTTTTCTTCAAGGTAAAAGTCATAGTAGCTGAGCGTTAAAAGCATATAGGTGACCATTGAATTAAGAAAGAAGTTTGGTTTGAAAAACAGTGGTAAGCTCAGTCAAACAAAGAATTGCTTCCACGTAGACTCTCCGGCATGCAAGTGTAAACAGGCTTTGTTTTCAACTCAGAAATACGTCATATGTAAGTATTGCGTTGAGGTATGGAAACATTGTGAGAATAGGATTTAATATTTGGTAAAAATTGTTAGGCACCACAATACTTTTATAATATCAGAAGTTGTAAAGAAATAATACTTTTATAATTTCAGAGCATTTGCGTCAGAATTCATTGATGTTAAAAGTAAAAAATAATCAACAACTAAATTTTGTTCACGAAAACTAATTGACAAAGAATGCAGTGAAAAAACCTACAGAGTAAACTGAAGCAGTGATCCTTAAGAAATTTAAGGATCAATGAACAAAGGTTGGAATGTGAAGTAAGGGGGTCCATATTCATTTGTAGTTAGTAAATATCATTCAGATACCATCAAAATTTTGGAGGAGAAGTAGTGGTTGCATTTTCTTCCCAAGTTTTTTTTTTTTTTTTTCCACAGAAAAAAATCGAACTATCTATTGATATAGAAAGGTTACACAGCATATGCTGGGCATTTCTTTTCCCTTGTTTTCAGAGAAAACCAAAACCGCTGTTTGTAGAAAAATCCAGAAGTTCCCCCCAAACAGCCCTGTCAAAAACTATTCTTTGGGACAGTAAGATACCTGTAATTTCCCCAAACTCCCAGCTTCCTAATCAGTCGAAACAGAGTGATGGGAAAACCACAATGTCAAAAAGCCAGATAGTAGACACTGTACTGGCAATATGGAAGTATAAAGTTCGAAAGTGGGCAGGATCTCAGGCCTCCTATGAAAGGAAAATAGCACTGAGTCCTGAATAAGTTTTACATAAACAAAAATTATAACAGCAGTATATACATCAAAACAGAAACCAGAAAAAAGAGAGGAGTTATGCAAATGCTGGAGGAGCAAGTCGCCTTGCCACCCCATCAACCACCTCTTCTACTATCCATGCGCCCATATCCTGCTCAGAGCCTTTTTTAGAAAGGTTGTCTGCTTCTGAATTTCTTTCCCTGAAAATATGACAGATAATGAGCTCAGAAAACCAAAATTTAAGACGAAAAATCTCATTAAGTAAAGGAGATAACAGAAATTTCCTGCAATGTTGTGAGCCATTGGCCCACTTAATAGTGTTCAGAGAGTCACCGAAGATCTGAGCCTCGCGCTCATTGCACAAGGAGAGCCAACAAAGTAGAAGGTGCAAAGCTTTTAGCTCGGCAAAATTATTTGTTCCGGTACCAAGCCCAATGGATGCTTTGAGGAGTTTTCCGGAGGGAAAATGAATAACCAGGCCAGCTCCACATCTCTTGTTGATATCTGAGGCCCCATCGAAGTAAGCCCAGGGGATGGAGCCCTTTATTTCTTCTTGCTGAACAGACCTGATATTCTGTGAGGTGGAAGGAGATGGGATGTTTTCATAAATGGCCACCTCCTCTGCTGCTAGTCTGGCAATAGGAAAAAAGGTGTCTTTGAAGATCAGGTGATTTTTGGCAAGCCAGATTCCCCATACAACCAACAGGGGCAACACTCTGACTTTTTCATTGGGCGCCTGCTGCCACCAAGAGTTCCAGGCCTCAGATATTTCCTCCCCCTCCCAAATGAAAGGTGTGTTGGTCAATCTTAGCATTTCATTCCAGAGACTTTTAGAGAAAGAGCAGGAAATGAAAATATGCTGAGCGATTTCCTCGCTCTCCTTGCACAAGGGGCACCACCCAGGTCCAATTTTCCCCCTTTTTGAAGAAAATCCCATGTGGGGACTTTCTTATGAAGAACACACCAGAAAAACAGTCGGGTCTTGGCTGGCCCTTTCAATTTCCATAGTGGCTTGGCCCACCAGCTTGGTTCCTCCCATCCATTTTGAGACATAAGCCAGTCGTATCCCGATTTTGGAGAGTAAAGACCAGTCTGAGAATGAACCCATCTCAGTTCATCTGGATTTTCGGTAATGCGGATATGATAATTCAGCAGTCCTGCTCAGAAGACCCTCCATTCCTGGAGCCATCTTTCATCTAGACCAAGAGTTTTCCTCGATAACCACTCCTGTCGCCAGATAGAAGAGTTTGCATGGTCTGCAATTTGATGGAGAGAGGATAGCCCTTTGCTGTTAAGGTCTTCGATCAGGTCTCGTGAAAGGGAAAAGGAGTCCGGACAACCCACCCAAGGGTCTCTCCCAAGCCTTACTGATCTACCGTCCCCCACATTCCATGCCAAGACTTTTTCAATAATATGAACAGCAACCACCAAGGTTTTCCAGACCACAGATGAATTTTTTGATGATTTGTTGGGCAGTCTAATCCATTCCAATGGTGTGATTGGGTCGATATACTTTCTTCTGGTTACAGCAGTCCAAAGATTTTCTTTGAGTAGCTCAGAAGAGTTTTGAGCTACTCAAAGAGAAGATGGTCTCTGCACCCATACTAATATTTCCTAATTGGTCGAAGGAATTTCACGTACACGTGGATGCATCAAGAATCACCTTGGGCGTTGTCCTAACTCAGCCTAAGGAGGGAGATATTGATCACCCGGTTGCCTTTGCTAGTCGAAATCTCTCTGGCACGAAGCGCAACTACTCCACCACCGAACTAGAAGGACTGGCTATGGTATATGCATTACAGAAATATTGGCACTATCTGTTGGGAGGACACTTTAAGATTTTTACTGATCATTCGGCTTTAAAATACCTTGCGAACAAGCCTGTGTTGGGGGGGAAGATTTGCCGATGGCTATTGCTATTTCAAGAGTATGATTTTGAAATTATCGTCAAGCCCGGAAGGCTGAATGCGGGTCCGGATCATCTGTCCCGCATTGAGACAGGCGAAGAACCTACTAGCTTGGAGTAAGGATTACCAGATGCGCATCTGTTCACCATTAAGGTCGCGGATGCACACTTCACTAATATCATTCAGTTCCTGACTATAGGCGTAGCCCCCACAGACTATTCGGTTCAGCAGAAGAAGGAGTTGGTTACTCGGGCGAAGGACTTTACTATCATAGTCGGCCAATTATACAAATTAGGTGCTGATGAAGTTCTGCGCAGATACGTCCTAGAGCATGAACGACATGCCATCTTGGCGGAGGCACACAAAGGCGTTGCAGGAGGCCACTATGCAGGAAAGGCAACGACACAAAATATTTTGAGAGCTGGGTTATGGTGGCCTACCCTACACCATGATTCTCACGACTATTGTAAATCGTGCGATACGTGCCAACGGACAGGACGACCCTCACGAAGAGATGAAATGCCATTGCAACCACAAATAGCTTTGCAGGCCTTTGACAAATGGGCCATTGATTTTGTAGGACCAATCAATCCCCCAGGAAAGAAGACAGGTGCGTGCTACATTATTACTGCGAATGACTATGTCACTCGATGGGCTGAAGCACAAGCGGTGAAGGATTGTACTGCAGATACCGATGCACACTTCATCTTTGAGCAAATCCTAACCAGATTTGGATACCCAAATATCCTGATGAGCGACAAAGGCACTCACTTGGTTAATGAAATGATACAAGCCCTGAATGAGGAATTGCGGATCCATTACGCAAAAAGTACACCGTATCATCCACAGGAAAATGGCGCGGTTGAGGCTTTCAACAAAATCTTAGAGCAAGCATTGACCAAGATTTGCAATGCTGATTGTTGTGATTGGGACATACGCATCCCCTTTGTTCTGTGGGCCTATCAGACGACCTGCAAGAAGCTAACAGGAAGGACCCCCTTTCGGATGGTCTACGCCAAGGAGGCCATTATGCCAATAGAATACATTATTCCTAGCCTACATATCGCAGCATTTACAAATATGGCAGAACCTGACATAATGGAAGAATGCCTTACGCAACTTTTGGTGTTGGAAGAAGATCGATTCATTGCTAACTTTCATCAGCAGGTTTAGAAGGCTCGCGATAAAGCTTGGCATGATCGACATATTCACCAAAAGACATCCGTAGAAGGCGACCTAGTCCTCATATACGATAGCCAGTTTGCGAAACACCCAGGGAAATTCCGACAGCATTGGCTTAGTCCCTACACCATTAAGGAAATCACGGATGGTGGAGCAGTCAAGTTAGCTACCCTGCGCGGTGACGTGTTACCAGGCTACGTCAATGGCAGTCGGCTCAATCCATACAGGACTAAATGACTATATGGCCAGAATAATTGTCTCAGGCAAACTCGGGCCGCCAGGGAGGGGGCGCTGAGACATGAACGAGATAAGCACACAGCTCCAGGGACAATTGGCAGACCCGCGGCCACCGTGACTTGGGATGAGTCATAAGATTGTGTTGGGGGATTGTTGGAACAGGGTCTCCTACAAGCTGCGAAACTGGTTTGATTTTGTATATTTTTTATTATATTTAGTCTAGAGCAGGGGTTTTGGGGTGGGACAAAGCCCCGAAAGCATTGTAATGGGTTAAAGGGTAGATTTGGAATCCACAAACCACGGTTTGCAGACCATAGGAAATATTAGGCAAGATTGTTATAAATAGAGGGACATTTTGAATTGTAAGGTAAGAAGAGGATGAGCTCTTGATGTGAATTCTGGCTTAGTAAATCTGTTTGGGTTTTTGGGGAAGGGACTTCTGCTAGCTGTGTGCGCGGAGATCCAGTGTCTTGCTGTGTGCGCAGGTTGGGTTGGGTATTGTGAGAAGGAATTGACGGATTGATGAATAAGAAAGGATGTTCGAGTAACTGAATCTATGTGTACTGTTTATACAAATCTGTGGTAATTGTTGTATTATGCGTATTCTGTGTTAAGCTGCGAAAATACTGTGTAAGTGTTTTTACTGCATCTGAATCTATTCTATTATGTTTTATGCAATACTGTGCTACTGTCTTAGAAGTATATAATTATTGAGCACCGTAGTATAGTTGACCTTGCACACGTGGATGCGAAGGAGACCTATATATCCTGCTCTGAAATAGGCGATCTGGACATCACAAAGTCGAACGCAGCTCTGCTTGCCTTACCTATCCTTTCTCAGGGTGCGGAAACTTGGTTCCAGCACCCACCCATACTACTTTGGGTGAGACTTTGACCTGTGCAAGTAGGTCACTGCCGAAAGGGCCAGTGGTATAGGAATTGTTGGCAAACCTTAACCTCTGAACCTGGGTCAGGACCCCTCGAGCCAACATTCGGCTTGTTTGACCTTTGACTTGCGTGGCTTATAACTTGTTGTATTCGGCTTGTTTGACCTTTGACTTGCATGGCTTATAACTTGTTGTGCTTTGATGTCTCACACTTATGACGTTTTACTTGCATGTCTTATAACGTGTTGTATTCGGATTGTTTGACCTTTGACTTGCATGGCTTATAGCTTGATGTATTCGTCTTGCATGATTGTTGGTGTACTTCAATCCTTAGTTGAACTTGGAGATTGGATGCTTGGTCCAATATATTTTTTTTAAATATAAAAAATACTTTATAAAAATATATAATTATATTTTTATAAAGTCGAATATATTTAAAATTTAAAAACTAATATAAAAAAAATAACCCATTAAAAGCATTTTACCCAGAAAATTTGCATAAACCTTAAGATTTGGCCAAGAATTAATTAGCATAATTTTGAAAATTTGTAACATTTTTATGGTGTCAAAAAAAGTTACAACACGCTCCACCCGCTCAATACATCTCGACGCTTTTTACTTGCGCCTCATTTGAAACCTCTGGGGTGCACCCGCTAGGGTACCACCACTAAGATGGTGTCATCCTGCTCCTCTTCTTCCAAGTCGCTTATACTTGGGCCCTAAAATGATACCACCGAGTGGGTTCCACTTGCCTACCAACCCACTGCTACCACATTTGCAGGAGCTATCGCTCAGAGGCTCTGCCAGTCTTGGTTGTTCTTCCAACTTTGGTTGCGTGCCAAGGGTTCCCCAACCTCTACTAACTCTGTTATATCTAACTTGGGGTCACTGAGATTTGATTGCCTCTTTCTTACGATCCATGAGTGTTACACTAAAAAATGTCACCTTGACATTCTGCTAACTGTATGAGCTCATTAACACTCATACATACCTCCTCTGCAAGTCTTACAACCTTTATTCGTCATGTCAAACCTTGAAAATCAGAGAAAAGTTCCTAAAAATCTCCTAAACTTTGGTATCGCACTTTCTCTATATCTTTCCTGCGGTCCCGCACCTAATGTTCAGCTCTCCTGCGGACCTAAAATGCACTTTCTCTGTGTTATAGGTGCGGACTCCTGTAAAACTCGAAAAGGCGAGAAAGTAAAGTGAAAAAGTTGAATTTTGGTCAATTCTAGAAGGTTCTAGATGAGATTTTTTAAGGATGAGTACGCTTTGATAAGGTGCATGTATCCCACACCTTAAGGAACTAATCCCTTGATGTGAGGAGTCTATCCCTTTGAAGGAGGATTCTATCCCTTAAAGGGTGGAATCCTAACCTCCTCATCTGCTCTATAAAAGGAGGCATTGGGCAGCGCCCCAAAGGGTTAAGTTTTTGGAGATTGAGATTTGGAGATTGAGGATTAGGAGTTCAATCATTATGTAGGTAGATTGTGCATAAGTAGTTTCGAGGACAATTCTTTTCCTGTGTCAACCTCGTTAAAAAATGAATCAGTTGGTCAAAGGATGGTTCCTGTTACTGAGTCAACCTCGTTGAAAAATGAATCAGGTATGAGGACAATTCTTTTCCTGTGTCAACCTCATTAAAAAATGAATCAGTAGGTTATATAGGTAGATTTTAAAGAGTCGATTTGAGGACAGTTTTTACTGTGTCAACCTCGTTTAAAAAATGAAACATATAGAAGAGGAAAGTTCCTTTTATTGTGTCAACCTCGTTAAAAAATGAAACACGTTGCCATGAGCATAGTTGTTTTCCTATGTCAAGATCGTTAAAAAATGAAACAAATCCTCCCCTAATTGAGTCGAGTCTTTGACTAGATCTCGTAAATGTTAAGTCGTATATTTAGGTTAGTTATTTCAGTTTTTGCATAATTTTCTTACAGTTTTAGGTCAGGTCTTTCATATGATCTCGTAAATGAACCTTCATTCCATCCAGCTATTAATTACCAGCAGTATACTTAGTTGAATGAAATGAAGCTGGGGGGGCATGCGCTCTAGCAGTTACGCTTAGGGGGCATCAAGCACAATTTTCTCTCTGTTTCAAGCTTGTGTAAAAATGAAACCACTTTGAAGCATAGTTTTTCTCTGTTTCAAGCTTTTGTAAAAATGAAACCTATCTTGAGTCAATTTAGGTTATTTTCAAGACTCATTAAAATCATGAAAATCCCAAGATTATTTTGCTATTTTTCATTCTCGTAAAACACATGAAAATGTCGAGTTCTTTCCGTCTTTTCCTACTCGTTAATTAAATTGAAATTAGGCCACACGAGTATATTTTTTATCCCTTTTTCGAACTCGTTAAAACTTACCGAAAAAGCGAAACCCTGGAGTCCTCTTTTAAGCCCTTTTCAGACTCTCTAAACATGAAAAGATTGCTGAGCACTTGATTATTCGAACTCGTAAAAGTAAATGAATGATCGTCCCTTCAGTATAAGTTTACCCCTTTTATGGACTGAAATGGACTATTTACAAAAAAGGTATACGTTGACTAATCACGGTCAACAGAGTTCTCTCCCGCATTATTTTATCATTTTTCGGGCTCGAGAGACTAAATTTACGAAAAATTACACCCATGGAGTTTTCTTAATTTTTTTCTTCTGACTCCCTAAAATTGAAAAACACCGAGTTTCTCCTATACTGGACTCGTTAAAATTTAACAGTAAAGGACTTGTTCAATTTCAAACAGGAATGAACCACTCCTTCTTAGGGTTCAAATGTTAAACTAAGTTGGACTCATCCGAAGGATGAGCTTATAAACAAGCAAATGTTATCCTCCTCAAGCTTGTCAAAAATAAAGAGGTACTTGCCAGAAATGGTGGGGGAAAAGAGAGAAAAATGGACTTGTTTATTGTATTTTGATTTTTCGAAAATCAGGTTAACCACTCTTGAACACGACACTTTTTGTTTACCTGGGTTGGGAAATCCTTTGCCTAACAGTTAATCAAACCATATTGAAAGTCTTCAGCCGGTTTCTGGGTATTAGCTTTGGGTCAATTGCTACCAAGCCATCTGCAGTGTTGTTATGTGTTCAAGAGGACAGTTCAAATAAACCATTCATTTGCGAAATATTTGTCTTCCATTTTGACCATCCCTGAGTCAGTCCTTGCCGATATATTTTCAAAACTTGATCTATGATTTCGTGTTGTGGGCTTGCCTACGACGGATCACTTTCTATCGACGACAACTCATTATCTAGGAAGTTGATCCAGAAATCGTTAGTACCTTGAAATCTGCATGCCTCAATGGCAGGTTTCTCGCTTTCGAGGACAGGTTAAATCATTGACCTTCGATCGAATGATTCTGTGACATGTTCGACTTCAGCTCATTCATTCACATTTCATGGATTCTACTGGGTACTTTGAGAGCCATTGACATTACTGGTGGTTACTCCCACACTTGTTAATAGTTTACATCACTGACTGGTAATCAAGTGGTTTCTACCATGTTCGACTTCGACACATTTAATCGCATGGATAGAATCGTACTAGTTCGGGAAGCGGAAATCAAGACCCTGGATCTAGTTTCCACCATCCAGGCTGCAAGGAGTTTTATTATTATACAGTAGACTATTCACAAACAGATGGCTGCGTCCATACTGTGTCTACACATGTCTACACTATTGATGTAATATTAAAATAATTTCTGTATCAGAACAAGTTTAGTTAGTTTTGATCTGAGTATGGGAATGCCTACCTCAGCAATGATATGATTACATATATATATTTTGCATTGAATTTTTTTACAGGTTCTGACTGGGGTGTCCACAGGATGATCCTTGAAATGATAAAGTACTTCACTCTTCATATATGACAGACTTCATCTTCATCTATTCCAGACTTCGCACTTTAGGGGGCAATCTGTTACACTAAAAAATGTCACCTTGAAATTTTGCTAACTGTATGAGCTCATTAACACTCATACATACCTCCTCTGCAAGTATTACAACCTTTACTCCTCATGTCAAACCTTGAAAATCAGAGAAAAGTTCCCAAAAATCTCCTAAACTTTGGTATCACACTTTCTCTATATCTTTCCTGCGGTCCCGCACCTAATGTTCAGCTCTTATGCAGACCTAAAACACACTTTCTCTGTGTTATAGGTGCGGACTCCTGTAAAACTCGAAAAGGCGAGAAAGTAAAGTGAAAAAGTTGAATTTTGGTCAATTCTAGAAGGTTCTAGATGATATTTTTTAGGGATGAGTACGCTTTGATAAGGTGCATGTATCCCACACCTTAAGGAACTAATCCCTTGATGTGAGGAGTCTATCCCTTTGAAGGAGGATTCTATCCCTTAAAGGGTGGAATCCTAACCTCCTCATCTGCTCTATAAAAGGAGGCATTGGGTAGCCTCAAAGGGTTAAGTTTTTGGAGATTGAGATTTTGGAGATTGAGGATTAGAGTTCAAGCTTTATGTGTGATTGAGTTGAAGTGCTGTTGAGATTTATACTTCTTTCTGCTGAGCTTTTGAGAGGAAAGATCACATACCTCTTTATGCTTCTGGAGGAAGAGTGCAAGTATTATCAAAGTAGAGGAGACTCCTGCTTCGGACCCTGGGAAAGATGAGGCGCCAAAACCGTGGGCGCCCGTTTGGGTAAATTGGTGGTTCAACTTCCCGGGGGCATAACTTTGGCACCCGATCTCCGTTTGACGCGTTCAATAGCTCGTTAGAAAGATCTATCCGAGGACTACAGCTGTCGGGACGAATTTTATCGAAAAATTCGTTGGCGCTTTCATACCCAAAAAACGTCGTTTAGGGCCTCAAAACGGCTCCGGAAGTTCAGGACCCGAAAAACTGCTAAAAATAGTAAGTTATGCCGAAACTGAAAAACTGAAAGAGACAATGGTGGGGGGCCAAGTGGAACAGGTGGGTGGCCACCAATATCCACCTGGATCATTAAGTCTCAAAACGGCCCGAGAGTGGAGGACCCGAAAACCTCGCTAAAAATAGTAAGTTGTGCCGAATGTGAAATCAGCAAGAATCGATATGGCCGGGTCCAAATGGAATAGGTAAGTGGCCACAAGATATCCACCCGGATCATTCTCCCTTCCTTAGAAGCATTGTCCCCATTATGCTGAGATCCTCCATGAGATGAGGAAAATTTACTGAATGTTGAATCGAGTATTAGATGTGTTGAAGATGTCATGGACCTGCTGGTGGACATGCCGGATGCGTTTAGTAAATTTGGTTTCTTTATCAGCCTCATACAGTACATGTTTGGATTCTGTATGTGTAGTTGCAGGATGTATGGCAACATCAGGTGGTGGTGCATTGGGAGTCTGATCAATGGAGTGCTTGTCCTGACAGTGTAGAGGAACCTCTATGAGTGAGGAGAAATTGTCATCGTATTCCTCCATGACTTTGTCCATCTGCTGCAGCCGTGAAAGGGAGCCCTGTCTCGAGGTTGTGGCCACAATATTCTTCTTTCCCTGTGAGTGAGTCGTAAGGAAAATGAATTTCCTGGTCTGGGAAACAATCTTACTGCGTTGTTTTGCAGTAGTCAAAGAGATGGCAGGAGGGGGTACTACCTCCGGTATCCTGTACAAGTTATTTCCCAAAGTAATAATAACAGCACGAGGCCTAGACTCATACACAGCATGTCGTCTCCATAAGTATGGTTGGCCCAATAATACATCAGCTACATCAAGAGGAGCAACATCACACAATACCTCATCCGTGAATGGCTTGATACCGTATGGAAGTCGGCACTGCTGGCGGATGCGGAGATCTCTCCCTGGGTGGAGCCACCCAATGGTATACGGCTGCGGGTGTGCTATAGTTGGTAGGCCGAGCCGCTTCACGACGTCTGCGGAAATGAGGTTCTTTTGGCTTCCGCTATCGACAAGAAACTACAGCGGAGAACCCTTCACCCACATCTGCGACTGGAAGAGGCGCTCCCCCTCCTCTGGATCCTCTGGACCCTCCTTCTGGATCTTAGTGGTGGCAACGATGGCACTGGGATCCGCATCAATGATCTGCTTCCCTTTGTCATTGCCTTTGTCTGGTTCTAACTCAGGATCAGAAAATGCATCTGATTCGGGTGCCTTTAGTTCAGCCACCAAAGACTGTTTGGCTCGACACTCGTTTGTGCTGTGAGTGGGGCTGTTATGAAATTCACACCACTTCCCTGTGTCCTTCTTTGGATTTGTGGTGTTGTTCTGAGTCGCATTGTTTTGGCCTTGCCCCTTGTTCTTCGGTTCGGGGGCACCTTTCGGATTCGCAGATCCAAAGTCTCGCTTCTTCTGCTTAAATTTCTGCTCGATCTTGGCGGCATAGCGATATGCCGTGCCAAGCGATGTAATGTCGAGGAACTCCATTTCCTCCCCGAATTAATGTGTTTGTGCGTATTGGGTTCTCCAGATTGAGCACCAAATGTCTCTCTCGAATCTTTACCACCCAACTTTAGCGCAGTTGCGGAATGTATTCGCGCTCGAGGCACATCTTGATCCTTTCGTCACGCAGCGTGGTCCATCGGATGTATTTGTCCTCATAGCTCCTTGCCGTGGCAATATTGTTCCTTGATGCCGTCTCGAACGACTCCAAGTGGGTGTGGCCGAGAACAAGAGGGTGTTCTCTCTTCGCCTTGCTCATCCCGTAGGTTTCCCTCACCCCCGCCCTTGACGCCAATAGTAAGGAGAGGCAGACACCTTTCTACGTAGAAGTCATGGACCGAGAAATACCCTTCTACCAAACTTAACCATCTGTCTACAGCATCTGCATCTATTTTTTCCTTCAAATATAGGAATGTCAAAGTTTACCTGTACCTTGAAGGGAGTGGCGCCTCCAGAGTGGCTGTTGGATGCAGATGCGCCATATGTGGGCAGCCGTTGAAGGATTTGAGCAAAGTTATCCATCATCACGTTCCTTTGTTTCTCGAGAGCCTCCTCGAGCAGTATTTTGATAGGATCTCCTGCTCCCTCGTCTTTCTTTTCTTCTGCCATGGGAGGTCGTCGGGGTTTGCGAGGCTGATCTTGCAAGGGTTCAACCAGATCGAGCCCTAACTCCTTATACCCTGACCGCGTTGGGGACATGCAAAGAAAAAAAAAGAAAGAGCAGTCCCGCTCTGATACCACTGATCCGGATTTTATGCAGGAACGCAACAGAATAAACACATAACCATAAATACAGAGATGCAGCGGAAATAACACTTCATTTCATTAATATCAAATAACAGAAAGATGCTTACATACATAATGGAAATAAAATAGCTAGGGTGCTGGTAGCGAATCTCTGAGAAGAGATGTGGTGGCTACAGACCTCTGAACTGTGTTACAATGAGGCTCGAGGGCCTATTTATTGTTGAGAAACAATGTAGAATTTGAAACGTCCAAAAACCTAACCGTAGGAGATGAGGCGCCAAAACTGTGGGCGCCCGTTTGGGTAAATTGGTGGTTCAACTTCCCGTGGGCATAACTTTGGCACCCGATCTCCGTTTGACGCGTTCAATAGCTCGTTAGAAAGATCTATCCGAGGACTACAGCTGTCGGGACGAATTTTATCAGAAAATTCGTTGGCGCTTTCGTACCCAAAAAACGTCGTTTAGGGCCTCAAAACGGCTCCGGAAGTTCAGGACCCGAAAAACTGCTAAAAATAGTAAGTTATGCCGAAACTGAAAGACTGAAAGAGACAATGGTGGGGGGCCAAGTGGAATAGGTGGGTGGCCACCAATATCCACCCGGATCATTAAGCCCCCAAACACATCTAATACTGTAATAGGGGCATATTTAGGTTAAATATAATATTTTAATACCTATCCCATTTACTTTATTATTAAACACTTAACCCCCAGTGAAATTAATTACATTGTCACTAAAAAAGAGATGTTAGCAGTTGTGCATGTAGTAAAGAAGTTCCAACATCATGTTACCTATTATGATGTCTTTATTCACACTGATCATTTTTCTATTAAATATATAATGAATAGTCCTAATACTAATGGGATGATTACATGATGCTTTATATTGTTGCAAAAATTCCATATCACTATTATTGATCATCCCGAAAGAGACAATCAAGTAGCATAATTTCTCTCCCGCCTATTCAACCTTCGTGAGATTGTTTTAGTTTTTTATGATTTTCTAGATGAACATCTATTTTCTATATAAATTAAAATACCACAGTTTTATGATGTAGAAAATTATTTATATTTGGGAAATTTGCAACCCCGTTTTACTTCAAAAGAGAAAAAAAAACTTAATAAAACAAAGTTCTATATATAGTTCGATTAACAAGAAAATTTTCTACACAAGATCTGATTTTTTTATTAGAAGATACTTTAAAGAAGATAAAATATTTGATATTCTTAAAGCTTGTCATGGTGGACCTTATGGTGGGAATTTTGTAGACAAAATAATTGCCCATAAAATCCTTAATCAAGGTTATTATTAGCCTTCCTTTTTCACAGATTAAAAACAATACGATTTAAGATGTAATAGTTGTGAAAGGATGGGCCAACCAATAGCATTTGATGAAATACCCTTACAACCACAAGTTATTTTAGAACCATTTGAAAAAATGGCTCTAGAATTTGTTGGACCAAACAACCCCAAGTCGAAAGAAAAGAGGTAAATTCTAGTATGTACTGACGATGTCACCAAATGGGAAGAAGCTAAAGCATTATCAGGAGCTCCTGAGTAGTCAATTGTCAATTTTATTTTAGAATGCATATTTGTCAAATTTGAAATCCATCAAGAGATTGTCACTAACCAAGGAGCATATTTCACCTCCAAGTTAGTACAAGAAGTAGTGGATAAATATAATATCAAGCACACAAAATCTATTCGTTATCACTTGAAAGCCAATGACCAAGTAGAGTTAACCAATAATATTTTAGAAGCAATCATGACTAAGACAGTCCAACTACTAGAAAGGATCGGGAAGATAGGATTCCAAAAGCCTTGTGGGAATATAGAACCACTTCGAAAAGTGCTACTAGTTTTACTATTTATGAGCTAGTACTTGGTAAGAAAAATATTCTTCTATTTAATTCCAAGTTCAAACATGGTGATTAGCAACAAAATTAAGGTGGGATTTATCTAAAGCTCAAAAGGAAAGATGATGCAGTTAAATAAACTTGATGAAACCATAAAAGAATCTTTGCATCATAATATGAGAATCCAACAACAAATTTTAAAATACCATGAAAAATCCATTAAGAAAAAGGAGTTCAAAGTTGGTGATTGGGATTTTCTCTTTGATTGGAAATTCAAATATTTCAAGGGAAATTTTACCACTCATTGGCTAGACCCCTATGAAGTAGAAGAAGTGTTTAATAATGGATTAATCAAGATAAATACAATTGATGAAGAAGGATACTCCTTTGTGGTTAATGGCCACAAACTAAATATCTATAACAAACCTTCTAGTAGAGAATAATTTATTTCCCTAATATTTCAGTAAGTCAAGATGCAAGTTGTGGGTATTGACAACTATACTTCTTTTTTCTAATGAAAAAAAAGTAATTTTATTCAACTTGAAAACAAGGTCAAAATTACATTATGAACATGCCCAAAAGCATTAAATCATATAAGCCTTGAAACTGATGCAAACAATAATGAAAAAATATAAAATAAACATAAAAATTTTATGGGGCCAAGTGTGATAAAAATCACTTAGCTTCCATTTTTTCCTTCCTTTCTTTTCACCTTTCTCCAAACTCCTTGATTAGGAGCAGTTGTAACTATTTCTAGTTGATTTCCATTCATTTGTGAGGGAAACTCTTTGTCTGAGTTTGAGCTCTCAAATATGTGGGATATCTCTATGCGTCAAAAATACTTTTTTATGGGTAAATTCCATTTATGTTTCTCTGGACCTATGATCACTATTGAATCTGTCCCCTTCTTGGTGACATCCATTGAACTAGATTTGTCCCCTTCACCACCATTTGATTACCTACCTAGTTGATTTTGAGCTTCAGTATTTTGATGATTTTCCTCATGCTCTTCTTCTTCATCTTCTATGATATATGGAAATTTCCATCCCTTATGCTTTGGGACTTGCCTTTTTTGGTGCCTTTTTTTCTTGTGGCTAAGAATTCTATAGATGTATCGTATGGAAGAAAGTTCAAAATTTGAAGTTCGTTTTATATTATTCAAGCATCTGTGTCCACTAAAAGTATTCATGTTTTATAAGAATATGATTTAGGATACCTTAATAAGGTTGATCTATACACATATCCTGGAAAAAGTAAAAGTACCCTTCAATGTTTTTTCCAAGTCCATTTTTTGAATTTTCCCAAGATATTTCCTATATCCTCCAAGACTTGATGATGCCAAAAAGGAAGGGGGGGGGGGGGGGGGTTGAAACCTTACCTAGACTGACATTGTTGTTACCAACATATTTGTTGCATCAAAACTTGGAAACCATGGGGTCACAAAGCTCGGTCTACACCAGAACCATGGTCCTTCATTTATAACTCTTTCCCTATCTTGTTGTGTCTCAAGTTATACTATGAAAAATACTTTAGAGAAAAAATAGAGATCACAATTTGTTTTCTAATAAGATTAAACCCATTCATAAAATTCTTCTAGTTTTGGCCAAAAATCATTAAACCGACATATTAATGTTGTGGTTTGAAGATCCAAAAATTAGATTTTACCTCTTGGGATTTTACCTCCATAGAAGACATCTTGCCCACTTTTTCAACAATGTAAGGTCCTGGAAAATTTTGTGGTTGTTCGAATTAAGTGACATTGTTCCCTTTGAGTGCATCTTTGAATGATATCAATCCATTAAGGTTCCTAGGATTTGTATTAGGATTTATGAAGGATGAAGACCCTCCCTGCATCCTTAGATTCAACATTATGGTTGAGTCCTTTCCCATTCCATAATCTTCCAAACAGAAAGATTCCACTAGCACTTTACCCTCACATTCTAGAACTTGGATTATTGTTGTGTTGAGGCCTCAAAATTCGCTACAACAACATGGGACCAGGTGGGCGGATGACCACCTGATCCAGACCTTAAAGCAATTCCTTTTCTGTTTGGAATAATGGCTCTGACTGGCTTAACTGGGTCCATTTATCTTCTCTCAATCTCTATTGGCTTAAAATATGACTTTTTTCTACCAATGGGAAAGAAACATTAGATCATTTCTCTTGCTGATCGGGCAAGAAAGTGATCCTTAAGCTAATTTGGGCTTAGCCAAGCCACAATTAAAGTTTTGCCTCTTTGGGAAGAGGAATTTTTAGGGATGTAGAATTTAATCTATATGAAAAATTATTCTAAGATGCAAGCAAAAGGAACTATCTTAATCCTATCTCAATTAGGTAGATATAGATCTATCCCAATTGAGAGCAAGACATTTTAAATAATTGGGATTTAAATATGTCTGGATTATAATGAATATCAAACTAACGAAGTAGTTCGATTAACTAACATTATGAATACCAAACACATCCTATCTAGAAAGCTCTTAACTGAAATAATCAATCAACAACACTCAGGAAGAATCTTGCAAAATGATATTGATCATTTAATCAGTAACTTAAATGATTAAACAGTAATATGTGGAAAAATTTCACAACATATCACTATTCAATAAATTAGTTTTATAAGACATATTTATGAGTAAATAGTGACTCATAAATCAGAATTCAGCCCGTAAGAGTAGAGATAAATAATAACATAAAATTGAGGAAAATTTCCCATATCGACAAAAGTGCACAAATATATTGGAAGTAAATTGACATATTCATGTTATCATAAAATGAAACCAACATTTAAATAATAGTATTAAAAATACAAACTTATTAAGTCTATTTCTCTACCTCCGGTTTCTAATAGTCCTTTACAATGCCTGACCTTCTTCTTTCAAAACCAGAGCTACAATAGTGCAAACTCTATTCATTATACATAACTCGGAATTTATAAAAAAAACCTCAATAATCCTCATATTTGAGATTCCTCTCCTCCCACCTACAACTCTAAATCCCTATTCCAAAATTGATTTTAGAATTCCAGAATTGCAGAGGAGAGAAGCCCTTATTACATTTTGTGCTCTACTATTTATAATATTTGCAAAAAAAATCTTAACAAGAAAGTTTGTTGAAGAAGGAATCTGCTCAATCAAATTTTTATTTCCTCAAAATTCCATTCTTCAATTGTTGGAGCATTCTCATTGATTAATATCTTGTTGATCTAGGTGGATATTTATGGCCACCCACCTATTCCATTTGAAACAACACCATCAGTTCTTTTCGCTTTTCAGTTTCAACATAACTTACTATTTTTAGAAATTTTTCGGGTCCTGAACTTCCGGAGCTATTTTGAGGCCCTAAACGACGTTTTTGGGGAAAAAAGGAGCAACATGGGTGAATGGATTGATGTTGCTCACACTGAAATTTGTACTCCTCGGATAGATCTTTATAATGAGGTATTGAGTGCATCAAACGGAGATCGTATGCCGATGTTACGTCCCTGGGATGTTGAAACACCAATTTACCCAAACGAGGCCCATAGTTTTGGTGCTTCATCTTCTAGTATTAGGTTTTTGGATGTTTAGGATTCTCCATTGTTTCTCAATAATAAATAGGCCCTCGAGCCTCATTTTAACATAGTTCAAAGGCATGTAGGCGCCACATCTCTTCTCAAAGATAAGCCTAGCAACGCCCTTGCTGTTTATTTCCATTATGTTTGTAAGCATATTCTAATCATTTGATTTTAATGAAATGAATTTTTATTTCCGCTGCACCTCTGTGTTTATGTTTATATGTGTATTTTGTTGCGTTCCTGCATAAATCCAGATCACTTGTTCTCCTCATCCCTTCAATTGTTTTCCTGCAAAAATTAAATCAAAACAAAATTAAAATGTAAAAACAAAATTAAAATGTCAAATCTGGAATTAAAACAAATCTAATTGAATTCAATATTTGAAAAAGAAATATGATATTTCTATTGATTCTTATGAGGATTTAATTTTCCAAGGATATTATTGATGAATATATCTACACTTAGAAAAGGCATGGGCAAAAGAGGATGCAAAAATTAAAGCTCAAAAAATTGATTTTGCTTTTAAAAATTCGTAGCTTGATCTTATGCCTAATTTTAGACTCAATAAGTGATCCAATTTGTTAGTGAAACCTCCTCATAAATGTTATCCATGATTTTATCTTTCCAATGAGCTATTTTGGGCCTCATTTGGCCAAGTAAAACTCAGTCTACGAGCCTCCAAAGTTGATCAGTCAAACTGCGAGAATTCTAAAATTTCTGTCACTGGATTTAAATATTGTAAATTTTTAATTAAATTATAATCTTAATTTAGATCTTAATTATTTATTAATTAATATTAATTTTAATTATTAATCATAATCTAAATTAATATTTTCAAACTAACTACTAATTAATATTAATCTAATTACCTAAAATCAACAATTAATTTTAATCTAATTAATTATATATTAAATATTAATTATTTAAAATTAATATTTAATTATTCTATATTAAATATTCACACGTGTTATATGAATTTTATTTTGAAAATTGAATTCACAAACTCTTTAAAAGAATTTGCTTTAGAACCAATTTATCGCAATCACAAAAATGTATTGGCTTTTTTTTAAACTTATATGTTATGTACATTGGATTTTTGTGATATAGTGATTGCGATGGATGCGATCCATTTTTACGAACTTTCATATATTTTTAATTGGGGTCCAGGATTGTTGAAATTTAGTTAAGTTAAAAATGAAGCAAAGTGTGGACCATTTAGAGTGAGGTTTTCTAACTCTAAACTATAACCACTTTGGTAATTAATAATTCTAAAAAAATGAACTACAACCATTTTGTCATTATAAAATTTTGAATTTGGAATTTCGTTTTAAAAATAAGAAATTATGATAAATTACCAAAATCCTAAAAAGCATGTTTTTAAATGCTCTATAATTTGGTTGGGTCATTTAGTAGGATTATTTGTGAAAAATGAAAGATGTTAGTAATAAATTACTAAGAGTTAATATTTACAATAAATGCATTATTGAATTAAATTAATAATAGAAATTGAAATATTGTACATTTCACACATTTTTTAACCCAGCCGACACAAATGACTAAACTTCAAAGGAGTGCCATTTACAAACCAGTTGACCAAATGAGGTAAAACAAGTATCGAGGAAAGCCTGCCAAAAATTGATTACAACAAATCAATTAAAAAAAACATTCAAAGAAAATGAAAAAATAACAAAATCGTAGGATAATTAACTTTAAAAAAGTCCTAAAAGGCTTTTAGCTAAAAATTTTGTAGGAAGGGTCCCCATTATTTGAAGCAAACAAGTCAAAAATGGGGGAGGGGAGGCGGAGTGGGGGGGTGAGGAGCGGGGCGTTGTGTTTTACCACAACAATGGCGACATGCGGGAGAAGTACCAGTTATCTCTAATTAAATATATTACCCAAAGTTAAAAATAATGGAAATCACGAAATCATCTATCAGTAAAACATTTCCATAGGTTCCACATGAATAGATTACGCAATATGAGTTTGTAAAGATAAGTACTTAAAACATACTCAATTAAAAGTGATGAATCCAAACTTGGGAAATTTTGTTTTTAAACTTTCCTCATGTGAAAAATAGAAGGTAGATATAGGATTTTTTGATAAAGCATATGTCCATTTTTTAATTGTCCCCGACATCACTTCATTGCCAGCGAGCTTGAATAGTACTCTGATGAAGTTGTCTTTTATGCCATACAAGCCTAGTCCCGCTTCTAGCGAGCGTCCATAGCCTCGATGAGTTTACTTGTATTTCCCATGCTTCCTCTTGTAATCACCCTTTTGATAAGCGCATTTGCAAGATTTTAGTTTATGATGTATTTGAGTGAAAGAGGTGGGATGGTAATAGAGATTTATGTTTAATGGATATAGTACTTTCATAATGTGGACTCCAAATTCTTTCTCCGCAACTATCAATCAGAGGTTTTTATGTGGAGGGGTGGCAGGAATTCATTGTATAAACTCAAATCATTTTGTTCCTTGAAAAAGTAAACTCAGTCACTCAGAAAAGATGTGTGTTCCTCCATAAAAGTATTTAAAGCAAGATGACTTTATGGTTCCATAAATATATGCCTTTAATGATAAATGAAATTCATTAAATAGATAGAGTAAAATATTTCCCATGTATACCAACAACTGTAAGATAAGAAAAAGGCTTTTTACATAAATCATGAAAAAGTCACCAAAATCAAATCAAAATCAAAAGAAAAAGGAAAATAATTCCTAAACTAAAGTAAGAAAAAAAATCAGCGAATGAAAAAAAAAAATGAATATAGTAAAAACTAAAAGAAAAACAAAATTTAAAATATAAAGTCCAATAAGACTGCTTGCATAAATTTCTCAACAAAGGATTATAAAAGAAAATAAGCATATGTACGTTCATTCCTATGTTGAGATAATTTTATTTTTTTAATCTTGCAAAGTTATAAGAAATGAGGCTCTCAAAATGTAGAGGGTGAATAGTAATGATGATAGATAATACGTTGAACGCGAATTTTTTGGCTGTTGAAAATTTTCCTTCTTTCGAAGAAAAATCTTGCAAAAACATCTTAACTATTTTATATTGAATGTAATGTTTAAAGAAACAGACTAGAGGTTCAAAAAATCCCTAGTCTAGCTGATTCGATGATGATCATTACTGTTTCTCTGAAGAATCTAAAAGAGAAAAAATAAATTTTGAAAACTGATTTGGTAGAGGTGCGAAAGATTTATGACGACCTGAAAAACAGAGTTCGAGATCAGAAAAAACTAAAACAAAAATTGAAGAAATGAAAATAAATGAAAGCGGGCAAATGAAACTTACCATTGGAGAACTGCATTTATTCTTACCTGAAAAGTACCATTTTCTCCAACAAAAGATAACTTCTTCTTTTAATTAGAATTAAAAGCATGAAGAAATTGAATTAATGGAAATATTATTGAATCAAAATAATTATTTATTAGATCTAAAGTAAAACAAGTAGTAAAATAAAATAAATTAATGTTTCATGTTCAAGGAATCAGAAATAAATCGAATCCATCAGAAATGAGAGTGAAGATATGCTTCTTAATGAATTGGAACGATGAATGTTATTTTTGTTTCTTCCATTCTGAATTTATATCAACCCCAAAATATTAAAGTTGATTCAAAATCTCGAATAAAGTAACAATATATAAAGAGAATTTGAATCTCTATATGATAAGTATGGAGAGAAATTCTGAATAAAAGAAAAATTAAAATATGAATTAATCATCTGTACATTACCTTGCTGAAATTTTCGCATCGTGATATTCTTTGTCATGCATAAATTAAAAGCTGCAAGTTCCACCTTTGCCACTATGCGATTGAATTATTTATTTATTTAATTATTTTTATAATAATTAAAAGACAATGGTGGAGAGACATATATTGGCATCTATCACATTGAAATATCTTAAGACAAACCTTTATTTGATTTTTGTGATGTGATATGGTTGTTGCAGTGGAAAAGTTGTGATATGAGTTTGTGCGATGAGCAATTTTGATGGAGGGATTGTGATATCGAAGAATAGTCATATCAGAAATCGGAGAATAATTAAGCCAGAGATATGAGACATTGATATTATTCTTGCGATAATGAAAATGCGATAAATGATGTGACTCATTAGTGGGACCAACTTTGGTTTTATAAAAAATCGACGATTAGAAGATTTGAGTACGAGACGTAACGGCATTGAAATGCCGATGAGCGATGAAGAATAGACTCGATAATTTTATTATATGGATTTATTTTCATATCGGATCCAAGACATCAAAACCTTTAAACATATGCCCCTATCAAAATTGTGATTTATCAATGGACATGATATCTTTCAAAATTGAGTTTAAATGTTGTATCAGGTCTGGTTTATGTGGACATTGCGATTTTAGTGAAGTAATTTATCAGAGAATGAGCAAGAAGAAATATCAGAAGACTTGCATCAAAGGTTTATTATCAAGAAATGGTAAGAGTGGACTTCGATAAAATATTGAGATATGGATGATGCGATATCAAAAGGAAAGGTTCATCGAAGATCGAAAGGAATGTGCATATTGGGGGATCAGAGATATTTGGAGAATGCTAATTTCAGAACCTCTGATTTGCGAATTGTGATATATATGTGAGTCTGGCGACAAAAAGAGAGGAATTGATTTAACTTTGTTTTAAAATAAATAATCCTTTAATATTTTAATTAACTGTCAAAATATCTTATTGGAAAGTAATTTTACCAACTCTTCCTTATGAAGAGAATTGTGAAATATAATGATATGATATGATTCCTTCGGAAATTTATTAAGAATTATTAGGATTTCAATGAATATAAGCAAAATTAAATAACCTTCAAATTTTAGATGAAATAATAAATACTTCCCTAAACATGTTGTGGAAAAATATCTGGTTGCTTGCTTATCTTGAGTCTTCATAATCAAGTCAATGAAGACCTACAAACGAAATAAAATAGAAATAAGAAACAACATTTGAAAAATAAAACAAACAATATATGGTGGTGAACATGTAAACAAATACATGGAAGAAAATTGACTATAAATTTTACCTCATGAAGTTTCAAGTTCTTCCAAAATTTCTCAAAATTTTCATATGTTCAACATCATCTACTTATTTGATCATCAGATTGTATCCACTTCATATTTATATCGGAGGAAAATAGTGGTGATAATGAGCCATTTTTTCAGAAATACTTAAGAGTCGAGAATTTCCAAGTTGTAGCGAAATACTTAAGAGTCAAGAATTTCCAAGTTGTAGCGAATCCTTGGGATTTCTTCATATATGATCAATGTGATGAATTTTGAAAAACAAGACAATTGAAGGATTGAAAAATATGTATGATCTGACTATTCAATAGCTACTAAAATGCTCTAAACTATTTTTCCACTATTAAAAGGGGATACCCAAAAGAAATCAGATCCATTACTTGCATTATTGAAAAATTGAAATAATGAAATAAGTGCAAATAGAAAGAAAATTAATATATTCCTATTTCTAACTCAATGAAGGAAACATGAATATGTATAGTCATATTTCCAATGTAAACATTTTCTCATTTTAATTCTTGTATTTATGTATATGTCAAACTTTAGTAACAAAAATATGAAAATAAATTTGAATGTCGCATGTACACAAATTTGTAATCTATTTACAGAAAGCAACTTATTTATAATTACCTTCTCTTGAAATATCTTTTCCAATTGAATTTCGATTGGATCATAGAAATATGGATGAATTTTTATCAATGATTGGAAGGGATTCAAAAGATAATATATCAGACCAGATTGTGGGTAAGAAATTTTAGATTTAATGGCTTGGAAAATTTTATTAGTGTTATGTTCTAATGTTAAATTATTAACGATTTTTTTGTGCAGGAAAACTTTCCAAATGTTTTTCAAATGAGTCAATGAAGAAAAGATGGAAGTGCGATAGATCCAATGGAATATTATTAATTGGATTAGATTGTTGGTCATATTTTGAAAATACACTCTCTTGTTGGCACTGCCTTCGAGAAGTAAGAAGTAATTGATAAGGAATGAACATCAATTGAAAATGGAAGTTTAATAACTTTTGATGTTCACAATTATAATTTGAATCTTCATTTTTCCCTTAAGATAATGCATTAATTGAGTGTTCAATATTGAGTTGCTCAATATGTCAGCATAAAGTATCTAAAAATCTAACACCGAAAACATAAAATAAATATGGAGTTAAGAGTAAATAATAGAATAATAACAAAATTGAATCATAGTTTACACTAGTGTTACAATTATTGTTACAACACAATTGGGTCTAACTTAAAGCATTTTCCTTTTCACAAGAATTAGGCAGAATAATGAAATTATAATGATTGTTGATACCCACTTGTGAATTAGAGAAAGGCTTATGATTCTGAATGGGAATGCGAGCTTGATCGTCATATAAACCATAGATTGGAATGATTTCTTGAATGCTGAAATCATGAGTATGATTAATTGTTTGAAAATGAGAACTATTTGAAACAATTTCTAAATTAAATTGTTCTTCATTTTCACATGTGATTTGACTTTGATCATGAGGATTCAATTGTAAAGAAGACAAATCAATATCTTCAATGTCAAAGTAGCTATCATAAATGACCTCATGACATTCATTAGAATTCCCTTCGATCTCACCTAATGTATCAAAACAAGAAGGAATGTTAAGCTTATTTTCATTAATGTCAGAAGAATGATCAATAATTAATTCTTTATCCTGATAAAAACTATTCGACTATTCATTTAGATCAGCCTCTCTGTTTTCTGAAACATCTTTAACTGTAAGAGAGAAAAAAATTCTATTAGAAAAGTTATCAGGAGAGAAAAATATGAATATGAAATAATGCATTTGAAAATGTCTCTATTTGAGCATTCTGGTGCATTTTCTTCATGGAAAATTTCAGATTTAAGATCATTTACTTGGCTAATTGTGCTTTCTTGAAGAATGTTTATTTTCTGTCTTGAATTTGGTATTTTCTCATTGTAAAAGAATTCATAATTTTCTACAACAGATTGCATATTATTGGAAAATTTAATCGTTTCTTGTACTTGTCGGATTATGCTCTGATTTTCTGATTCTAAGTCACATTGGTTTTCAGATTTCAAAGCGGTATCTTCTTAAAGAGTGTTGCTAGTATCTTCTTGTATTCGAATAGTGAAATTTTGCAAGCTTTGTGATTGTGATTCATTGACATGTGAAGGTGCACCTTGATCTTTATCAATATTGTAGAAAGTGTGCACTAAATAAAGGAATTTATCATACATCATAGAGGCACTTCATCATCATTTGTTTGTACCTCAATATTGGAATTCTCAATTATATCAATGAAATCAGAAGGTGATTGATCAAAGTTTGAAATAATTTTACATGGATTATAAATGGAAAGAAGAGAGAAAATATGTTCAAACTAATATAATAATTCTTCTTTCGAAGGTTTATCTTTAATTTTAAATTTTAAACAATTTAAATGAAACTTGATGGTAAAGTCAATTAAAGTCTCAACTTCAAACCTTCGTAGATATTCAAGATCATCACATACATGTTTGTAGGTATATCCATAAAAATTACAAAGGAAGATTGTAATAAATTGTTCCCAAGTATGGATTGAGGCAACTGGAAGTGATTGACACCAGCTTTTGGCTTTTTCCAAAAATGTAAGAGTAAAAATCTTGCATAAAATTCCTTCATCAATATCATGAAAAGTAGAATTTGAAAATTTTTGAAAAATTGTAAAGTGTGATTAAATGCATAAGTATTCCTCTTACCATTAAACTTTACCCGAGACAAGAGTATTACTATTTCTGGTGGAGTATTGGAATATGCACGTCCAGAAATACAACTCCAAATTGGAAGTTTAAGAGGATCCATTGTAATAAAATTAAAATGTCAGAATACAAATATTCCAAAGGAAAACAAGTCTCAGGCCCTCCTTCTAGGGCCAAAATGTTGAGGCCTCGAAATTCGTTACAACAACATGGGGGATGACCACCTGGTCTGGACCTTAAAGCAGTTCCTTTTCCGTTTGGAATAGTGGCTCTGACTGTTTTAAATAGGTCCAGTTACCTTCTCTCAATCTCCATTGGCTTAAAATATGACCTTCTTCTACCAATGGGAAAAAGACATCAGATCATTTCTCTTGTTGATCAGGCAAGAAAGTGATCCTTAAGCTAATTTGGGCTTAGCCAAGCCACAATTAAAGTTTTGCCTCTTTGGAAAGAGGAATTTTTAGATATGTAGAATTTACTCTATATGCAAAATTATTCTAAGATGCAAGCAAAATGAATTATCTTAATCCTATCTCAATTACGCAAATATAGATCTATCCCAACCGAGAGCAAGATATTTTAAATAATTGAGATTTAAATATGTTTGGCTTATAATGAATATCAAGCTAACGAAGTAGTTCAATTAACTAACATTATGAATATCAAACACATCCTATCTAGAGACCTTTTAATTGAAATAATCAATCAAAAACACTCAGGAAGAAGTTCACAAAATTATATTGATCATTTAATTAGTAACTTGAATGATTAAACAATAATATGTGGAAAAAGTTTCCAACATATCACTATTCAATAAATCAGTTTTATAAGACAGATTTCTGAGTAAATAGTTACTCATAAATAAGAATTCAGCCCACAAGAATAGAGATAAATAATAACATAAAATTGAGGCAAATTTCCCATATCGACAAAAGTGCACAAATATGGAAGTAAATTGACATATTATTGTTATCATAAAATGAAACCAACATTTAAAATAATAGTATTATAAATACTAATTTATTAATTCTATTTCTCCAGCTCTGGTCTCTAACAGTCCTTTACAATGCCTGAACTCCTGCTTTCAAAACTAGAGCTACAATAGTGCAAACTCTGTTCATTATACATAACTCAGAATGTAAAAAAATCCTCAATAATCCTCATATATGATATTCCTCTCCTTCCACCTAAAATTACAAATCCCTATTACAGAAATCATTCTAGAATTCCAGTATTGTAGAGGAGAGAAGCCCTTATTACATTTTGCAATCTGTTATTTATAATATTTGCAAAAGAATTTTTAACAAGAAAGTTTGTTGAAGAAGGAATATGCTCAAACATATTTTTATTTGCTCAAAATTTTATTCTTCAATTGTTGGAGCATTGTCATTTATTGAGATCTTGTTCTTCTCATCTCTTCAACTATTTTCCTGCAAAAATTAAATCAAAACAAAATTAAAATGCAAAAGAAAAATTAAAATGCCAAATCTGAAATTAAAACAAATCTAATTGAATTCAATATTTGAAAATGAAATGTGATATTCTATTGATTTCTGTGAGGATTTAATTGTCCAAGGATATTATTGACGAATATATCTGCACTCAAAAAGGGCTTGGGCAAATATAGGTGCAAAAATTAAAACTCAGAAAATTGATTTTGATTTTAAAAACTTGGAGCTTGATCTTCTGCTTAATTTTAGACCTAGCAAATGATTAAATTTGTTAATGAAACTTCCTCATAAATGTTCTCCGTGATTTTATCTTTCCAATGAGCCCTCTTGGGCCTCATTTGGCCAAATAAAACTCAATCTATAAGCCTCTAAATTTGACGAATCAAACTACCAAAATTCTAAAAGTTCTATTACTAAATTAAAAATCATAATTTTTAATTAAATTCTAATCTTAATTTAGATTTTAATTATTTATTAATTAATATTAATTTTAATTTTTAATCATATTCTAAATTAACTATTTGCAAAATAACTATTAATTAATATTAATCTAACTAACTAAAATTAATTACTAATTAATATTAATCTAATTAACTAAAATCAACAATTAATTTGAATCTAATTAATTATATATTAAATATCAATTAATTTAAAACTAATATTTAATATTTAATATTAAAATTAATATTAAATTATTCTATATTAAACATTCACACGTATGATATGAATTTGATCTTGAAAATTGAATTCACAAACCCTTTAAAAGACTTCGCTTTAGAACCAATTTATTGCAATCGCAAGAATGTATCGGGTTTCTTTAAAACTTATATGTACATTGCATTTTTGTGATATAGTGATTGTGATGGATGCAATGAATTTTCATATATTTTTAATTGGGTTTTAGGATTATTGAAATTTAGTTAAGTTAAAAATGAAGTAAAGTGTGGATTATTGAGATTTTTTAATTCTAAAAAAATTAACTACAACCACTTTATCATTATAAAATTTTGAGTTTGGCATTTTGTTTTAAAATAGAAAATTATGATGTATTATCAAAATCTTAAAAAACGTGTTTTTAAAATGCTCTATAATTTAGTTGGGTCATTTAGTAAGATCATTTGTGAAAAATGAAAAATGTTAGTGATCACTAACTAAGAGTTAATATTTACAATAAATGCATTATTGAATTAAATTAATAACAAAAAATTGAAATATTTTACATTTCACGCATTTTTTAACCCAGTCAACACAAATGATTAAACTTCAAGGGAGTGCCATTTACAAACCAGTTGACCAAATGAGGTAAAACAAGTATTGATGGAAAGCCTGCCAAAAATAGATTTCAACAAAGCAATTAAAACAAGCATCCGAAGAAAATGAAAAAATAAGAAAATTGTAGGATAATTAACTTAAAAAAATCCTAAAAGGTGTTTAGTTAAAAAATTTGTAAGAAGGGTCCCCATTATTTAAAGCAAACAAGTCAAAAATGGGGGGGCAGGGGGCGGTGGTTTTGTTTTACCACAACATGTTGGTATACTCATTTTGTTTTGAATGGTATGTTTTAAATTTTCCACTAGATCCTAGCCTTGAATCCAGTGGACAAAGGTTCTCCCATTGAGGCTTTTTATAAAAATATGAAAAATTTATTTTCTCCTCTATCTCATTGTCGAATTTGATTAGGAACCCAAATTTGGATGGACAAACTGCACCACACCCAAATCTGATGGAATAATAGGATTTAAATACCACGACTTTGAATCCCATGGACGCCATAGCTTTGAAACTCACAATCACCATGAAGCCCCAACTACTTCAAACTATGAAAAAAAAAACAAGGTCAAGCCTCCATGATTTCAGAAAAATTTCAGATCCCTGGAAAGTGCAAATTCAATCTTGTGGGAAATATCTTTGCCAGATCTATGGGAATATAGGGAAGATATGGAGCCAAGTGAATTATTTCAGCATATTCAGAAATGGCTGATCATATATGTTCATGCGTAGTGGTACAAGGCAAAAGTCCGTCATGGTAATTTTCGACTCCATCATTCTTCACACGTGCACGTCGGTAAAATATCTATTGTAAGTCAACCCCACCACGTCCATCTTACGGTAAACACACAATTGGTGTAATGGATTCAAACACAAATTTGGTCCCCACATGCCAACATCCTCACTATCATGAGTCCAGGAGTAAGGGACCATTCCTGGGTTTTTTTTTCTCCCAATTGGGTAAAAAATGACCCATTTTTGTTGTCCATCATAAAAATACTGATGTGTGTAGTAGGCTTTGCCACCGCCTCTCCATTGCAAAAGGGAGGCTTCATTATCTTTATAGTGCCCCTCCTTGCATCAAATCACAAGCCTAAAACCCTTGGCAACACTTAGTTGAGGTTTAGAGAGAATAAAAAACCTAACACAAACCTCCATCCTCTCTCCTCCCTATTCAATCCATCCTCCCTATTCAATCCAGGTTATTTTCATATATATTCATTATGGATTTTAATGTTTAGCCACCAATATCAATACTTCTACCCCTCTTCCATACATAAACTTATTTTTCTCATAAAATATAAAGTAAAAAAAAGGGAAAAAATAATTAAAAAGTTTAGTTGTGAAAAATCTAGGTTTTTGGCACAACCTAGAATTTAATTTTCATAAAAAAACAAGCAATTGGCTAATGAAAATTTCAAATAAAACATTCACCTAGTGTTTTTGTTTCAAAATTATGAAAGTGCTTTCTGATGATGATTAGGATAATTTGAAGAGAATGAGATGGTGGAAAATTTTCAAGTTCTCGTACAAAGATTTCATAAGAATAATGTTCATATCTAAAATTCCTAATTTTTCTCTAGTACAAATACTTTGTGTATCTTGAGGAATTTTGTAGATGTTGATCAAGAATGACGAGTTCCACCAAGGCTAAATAAAAAAATAACATCATTACTTGTCCAAGACAATAATATCATCAACAAAAAATCATCATTTAAGCAACACTACCTCCTATGCTAAAGGAAATCACAACCTTTGGTGAAATCCTAGGGAATATACCTCAAAACTTCAAAGCAAAAAATGAAGTATTGTCAAGACATAGTTTGGCTCTCATGAAAGACATTGAACAACTCAAAGAGAAGAATAAGAAACTAAAATAAAGGAGTCAATAGCTCCAACAAAATAAACAAGCACTCAAGGCTACAAACTAAGGTTTAAGAAAGAAACTGCTTTGGCATCAATCCAAATTTATGGCCACTTCATCTATCAAAAGATACAAGTTATCTACCACATGATCAAAAAAACTATTAACAATCTAAATTCAACTATAAAGACAAAATTTAGTAAATTTTTCAATGCTCAAATTATATCATTTATTTTTATAATTAAAATACTAAAACAAATACCCTCTTCCAAAATTTCATCGTCACAAAATTTTAGTAGTTCAAAACCCTAAATCATCCTACCTGAAAAACCAAACATTATAATATAGACCTTGCCTAGTAAAATATCCTACAATATTACATCATTATCCTATTTCCATCCTACATTTATTAACCTATTTCCATTATCTTAAACATATCTAACATTTTTTTTTAATCCTATTTCCATTATCCTATATTTTATAGTTTTACGCTATCATCTTATACTATCTTTTATATCCTACCATAAGTAAAAATTTGCCATAATGGAAGACACGAGCTAAATTCTCATGATAAAAAAGTTCAGGTTTATGATATAAAATGTCAAGCTCAAGGATTGCAATATAATGAAAGAAAAAAAGATGGTATTGAAAAGAACAAGGCTCAACCTAATGAGAATACAAACAAACGTAGCTAGTCATGAAGTAAGTGTTAGTTCAGACCAATTATAAATATAAGGGACAAAGGTTAATGTTATGATAGTCATCACTAAACTAAATGTTAGTGCACTCATCATTGAACTCAATATAGTACATGCCTAGTACAAATATGAGGTGACAAAGGGTAATAATTTAAAAAATGGCTTCTGATATGAATCCAGTGCTATGAAATTTATGAAATCATGCCTAAAAAGGATGGAAGCCTCCAAACAAGATAATGATCAATGAGAATACATGTTTTGAGACCATGCCACATAGTATACTTTGTTTCATAAAGCAAAAGTCTATCAAGAACTGCATTCGAAGGGTGGTAGCCCAAAATTCATTTTAGTATAAGTTACAAATTGATTTGAGACCACAATTGAGAGTTTTTAATTTGGGCATTGATTGATGTGTGAGTTGAACACCCATCCATATACCCCTGAGTTGAATTTTAGTTTTGAATTCACCACTCATTTGACAAGTCTACAAACGAGTGTTACCGTGCATTTAGAAGAGCATGAGGTTACGGTTGGGAAGCACGAGTTTAAAACGTAAATGAGAGAACTCCTTAAAACACAATAAGAGCACATTGAAGGCATTTAAGAAAACCCATGAAGGCACTCACACACTCAAGGACTCAACGATATAAATTAAAGGGAAAACAAGAAACCAAGGGTCTGGTTTTTAATCAGTTTTCAGAGGTTACAAAAAGATATTTTTCTTAAAACTGAGGATTAGTTTCCAAAACGTTCATGACTCACTCAGAGCTCCTTTTTAACTAAACGATTTAAGCATTTTTTAGATGAGACAAAGTGTATTGTATACTTAGAGTTCATGTTTTCATTTTTCATATAATTATACATTATGTCCATGATTCAACAAACAATACATTAACTATTTGCTAGCATATTTTGGGCATACAATGACTTACAAGGAGCTTGGCGTACAATTTGAAGAGCCTAACCATTCAGGGACAAAGTATTCAGGTACAAGATCACTTGATATACAATGTTTATACATAGTGTTGATGCGCAGTGTTGGCATACATACCCAGTTTAGCAAATCAAGGCATAAATTGATACACAATATTAATACAAGGGATGCCAAAAAAAAAAGAATGATTGGAAATATTGAACCTTATGGTTTTGAGATCAATAAGTACCATGCCTATACCATTAAGATCTTGAAGGAAAAAAATTGGATAAAATTCCTTCTTCTATTTAAGGGCTGCAACAAGAATGTTTCAAGATAATTTGCATTTTCTTTCGATGGGAATTATGCCTAAGTAGGCAATCTTATGGTTCATTTTTCATAATATTTACTTAGGTAGATAACGAGGTTACCCCAGGAAGGGGAAAAGTGGTTCAAGACACAACATCTAATCGTAAAACGCTAGATCGATTTCATCAAAAGATAGAGAAATAAACTATATTGGAAAAGGGGATGCCTAATTCTTGGCGTAGACATCCCTCGGATGAAATTGGATTGATAATTGAAAAATATATTACATGTGAGGGTAGGTTTAGTCTCATTTATAATCATCACATCATGATTCTACAACACTTTAAAGGGGAAAAACATTAAAACTTCCATATTATTTTCTCAAGAGTCTTACTAAGATGACAAGGTTAATACAAAAACCTTCAAGAAATGAGACAAGAAGTTTTAGTTTTTTTTTAAATCCAAGGGAAGTTTATGTTGAGATTCAACAAGATGATGAGCTTAGTGAAAAGAGTTGCCTTCACTAAGTGGGCCCGCAGGCTATTTTTGATGCAAAGTCTATTTTTAGACATGTCAATCATATTCTATGAGTTGCAGGATGCTATTTGTGGATGGTTGGTCAAGTTGGAAAAATAGATGGAATTCTATTTTTAGACATATTGGGCGGAATCTATTTTTAGATTGCCAGTCTAAAAATAGATATGTCGAATATTATTAGCTCTTAATAATATTTGGATCTAAACATTATCTTATTCTCTTGGAGCACTTCAGTTAAGTGCACAGATGTGGCACAGGAGCTTACAGAGGGAATTACGCTATTCCTGAGGGTTTACTGGAGCTAATGCATGAGGAATTCAGTTAGAACTCATGTGACAGAGTTTGGTGGAGTTATAGAAGTAGTTGGTGGAGTTTTATTTACTTTAACTCAGTTAGACTCGATTGAGCTAGTTGTATCTAGTCTAACTGATTGATACACTAGTGAGAGTGGTGTGAATTAATTAGTTAATTAGTTCACTAAATAATAACTCATTAATCAACTGAAGAATACATCAGTTAACTATAGTGCATGGACAGTTTCAGTGGAGACCAATGGATAGGTAGGTGAAAGAGCAAGTGTGACTATCAGTTGTGACTATAGTGATGCATTGATTGCATCCAACACTCAGTGGAGATTCCAATGAGGATGGTGCAGTGCAAGCTTGGTGAATTTGAGTTCATTCAGATCCATTCTTCAGCAGGGATTGCGCAGTAGAGGCAGGCTAGCAGGTGGCAAAGATCAGTGCATGGATTTGCAATATCGGGCATGATTAGTGTGTAGCGATTGTATTGTACTGAGAGCTTGATATGATCAGATTTGTATGAGGATTGTTACATGATCTCTATGACATATATTATATACAGATAGTTGGGGTTTTTAGCTTCAGGCTTTCCCGTTAAACAGTTGTGTTAATGTGTGTAAATTTTTATGGTTTCATGTGTGTATTGCAATTGATTTAATTTCTGCATGTGATGATCAATAGTGGAATAGATTCTGTATTGTGCATGAAGTTAAATAGTGTGTGATCAGGAGAATCTTGGATATATAACACATAAGTTATATAATTTCTACATGGTATCGAAGTGATATTGATCAGATCAGATTGCAATTATTGAAGCGGTTGAGTTTTGTGCTGGTGGAATTCGAATTTGCTACAGTGTTTTCTTGGTGTCGAAGTTGAACATTCATTGAAATGTCTTTCAAAAAATTGTGATTAGAGTATGCCCTTGATGGCAGCTCAAATTATATTGCATGTAAGGACAGGATGGAGGCGGTGCTAGATGATAATGGGTTGAAGGAGTTCATAGATGCATAAATTCCAAAACTTGCTTCTAGCGATGCAGCCACACTTGACGCATGGAAAAAGAAGACATCAAACTGTCAAAGGATTATGTTGGAAGGTGTGAAGGATCACATAGTGTCTAGCCTTCACGGTAAAGCTTCTCCATTCTTGATGTGGAAAGATTTGACAGACTTGTTCCAAAGCAGAAGTGACCAGCGGAAGTTGGCGCTTAAAGACAAGCTCAGAAAAATAAAAATGGAGAAAGGCAACAGTATACCCAAGTACCTCACAAAGTTTTTCCAGTGCAGGGATGAGCTGGGAAGTGTGGAGGTTACTGTAGATGAAGAGGAATTGGTGAGCTTGGCTCTCCTTGGGCTTCTGAAGAGTTGGCATAGCTACGAGGACTCTGTCAATGGTCAGGAGAAACTGCCAGGATGGGAGCGACTTTGGTCGGATCTTGTGCAGGAGGAGATAAGTGCTAGTGGTCAGGAGGATTCTTCACTCAAGAATGAAGATGAAGAAAATTGCGCTTTGGTCGCCAAAGCAAGGAAAGGGAGCAAGAAAAATGCTTCTACCTGCGAAAGGCAAAAGTAAGACTTGACCTCTACAGAAGTGACTTCACCAACACCAACATGGACATTACGCCACCACCGTCTGCATGTATAAGAAAATAAGTGTGTTGTTGATCGATAACTTTAAAGAGGCCTTAGCCTCAGCTTATCGTATTTTTCACCGGAATGGCGTTTGGTTTCAAGTGTGATGGGATCAGTGTGGTTTCTTGACAGTGGTGCGTCTTTCCATATGACCAGAGACAAAGATTTGTTTAGTGATCTGGATGAGAAGGATCTTGGAGTGCACATCTAGATGGGCGATGATGGTAGATATAGTGCGACTGGTATCGGGACCATTTCCTTTGAGAGGGAGTTTGGTAAACCTTTCATATTGAAGGATGTCATGCATGCTCTAGGATTGAAGAAGAATCTAATCTCTGTGGCGATGTTGGAAGACAAGGGATATGATGTTGTTTTTAGTGAGGAAAAGGCTTTCCTACGCAGTAAAAAAACTGGTGAAACCCAGAGGATAGGGGTTTGAGTTAAGAACCTTTATCAATTGCAGGTAGATGGCTGCACAGCAATGGCAGGTAAAGCAGAAGGAGTGGTGAGTCGGGATGAGGACGAATTGTGGCATAGGAGATTGGGCCATCTTCACCATGGTGCTTTGAAAATTTTGCTGCAGATTTCTACTGGGCTTCCCAAGGGTACACTTGCGCAGTCAAATCAATGTAAGGGATGTACTTTGGGAAAATTTGTGAAGACCACTTTTCATGAGAAGGATAGTCGCGCCACGATGATCCTTGAGAGAATTAACACAGACATGTGTGGACCTTTCTCAGTAGCTTCGACAGCAAAGCACAGGTATTATGTGATATTTGTTGATGACTTTTCTCATAAGTGTTGGATCTTCTTCATGCAGAAGAAGAGCAAGACATACTCAAAGTTCTGTGAGTTCAAGGCGCTGGTTGAGAAAGAGTTGGGGAAGTAGGTGAAAGCTCTTAGGAGCGATAATGGTGGTGAATACTTCTCTGGTGAATTCAAAGACTTTTGCAGTGCAGAAGGAATTCGAAGAGAGCTCATAGTGCCTCATAACCCACAGCAGAATGGGGTCGCAGAGAGAAAGAATAGAACGATCATGGGTGTTGCACGGGCGATGCTGCATGATCAGGGCCTTCCCATACACTTGTGGGTTGAAGCATGCAACACTGCAGTTTATGTGCAAAACCATTGTCCTCATAGAGTACTTGGCATGAGTACACCCGAAGAGGCGTTTTCTGATAAGAAGCCTAATATTTCTCATTTGAAGATTTTTGGATCACCTGTTTACATTCATGTGACGAAGGATGCCAGGAAGAAGCTGGAGCTGACCACAGAGGTTGGGATATTTGTGGGGTACATAGAAATACCCCACAATTATCGTGTGTATTTTTCAGATAGTCGGATGACTGTTGTGTGACGGGATATCAAATTTCACGAGGAGAAAGCCATGAAGTTGTCGCTTGAGAGGGAGCTACACTTGCATGCAGATGAGGAGCTACTAGTTCCTAAAGATGAGTCTCAGGATGTGGATCAACCACAAGAGGAGGTTCATGGAGTGGAGGAAACCACTCATGCAACGCCAAACATCAGAGGGTGGAAGCGCACTACAGAAGCTGAGCGACTGAATATTGATGCAGCGCGGAATGTAGGAGCACCTACATCACAGCGCAGACAAAGACAATTACCTGACCTATTTACTAGATACATGGCTCTGATGAGCAAGTGTATCATGACAGAACCATCTTCTTTAGAGGAAGTTGTGGAGGATCCCACATGGGTAGATGCCATGGTGGAAGAGTATGATTCGATTGCTAGAAATAGTGCATGGGAGATTATCCCAAGGCCGGAAGGGAAATCAGTGGTAGGTTCGAGATGGATCTACAAAGTGAAGCAAGCTGCTGACGAGTGCGTCGAGAAGTACAAGGCAAAATTTGTTGCCCGGGGCTTCTCACAGATCGAGGGGATCAACTATGAAGAAACCTTTTCACCTGTTGCAAGCTATTCTTCCATACGGACCATCCTTGCTCTCTCAGCGCAAATGGGTTGGCACATTCATCAGATGGATGTGAAGACTACGTTCCTCAATGGAGTCATTGAGGAGGAGGTGTACATAAAGTAGCCTGAAGGATTCGAAATCTTCAGCAGCAAGTCGCATGTGTGCAGACTCAAAATAGCGTTGTATGGGCTGAAACAAGCACCTCGTGCTTGGTACACATGGATAGACAGTTATTTCACCGGACTTGGCTTCGCCAAGAGTGAGGCGGATCCGAACCTATACCAGATTGTGGTGGACGGAATTTTTCTGATCATTGTACTTTATGTAGATGATTTGATACTAATAGGTGATGAACTGTTGATACACTCATGCAAGGCAGATCTTGCAAAGGAGTTTGAGACGAAGGACTTGGGCCTCCTTCATTATTTCCTGGGATTGGAAATTTGGAAGCGGAAGGGTGGACTGTTTGTGTTTCAAGGCAAGTATACCTAGGAGATACTGGAGAAGTTCAACATGCAAGGTTGCAAGCCTATCGACACTCCTCTTCTTGGTGGTTGGAGGAAAGAGGATGCTACATCATCATAGGTAGTGGATGGCACTGTTTATCGACAGTTGGTTGGTTTGCTCATGTATCTAGTCAATACACGACCGGACATATGCTATGTTGTCAACCAGCTTTCACAAGCTATGGTTAAGCCTACCAAGCTCTTTTGGAAGGCAGACAAGCATGTCCTAAGGTATCTCAAGGGCACATCGAGATATGGATTGTGGTACAGACAGTCGGATGAGTTGAATATGCATGGCTTCACGGATGCAGATTGAGCAGGGAGCCCAATGGACAGAAAGAGCACATTTGGAGGGATATTCAGTATCGGGTCTACAGCAGTTTCCTGGTACAACAGGAAACAGAGATCCATGGCACTCAGTTTAGCGGAGGCCGAGTACATGGCAGCAAGTTTGGCTGCATGCGAGGCTATATGGATGAGGAAGATACTGGTTGAGTTGTTCGGTTCACACTTAGATCCTACTGTGATATATTGTGATAATCAGAGTTGCATTAAACTCTTGGTTAATCCAGTATTTCATGATAGATCTAAACATATTGGATGATATGTACTAATTGCATCGTAGATTAAAACAAAGATCATGTTGCTTTCTTGGTATCTCTATGAGGATCAGACAGAGTATTTTGACAGTTGCACTCACCAGGAGCAATTCAATACCATAGAGATGGATTGGGTGGTAGATAATCCCCATCTGTTGAGAGGGAGTGTTGAGGTCTTATCAAGATTGATGAGCTTAGCAGCAAGAGTCAGCCACTAAGTGGGTCTAAGAGGGGTTTTATATGCAAAGTCTATTTTTTTTTTTTAGACATGTCGATCATATTCTGTGAGTTGCAGGATGCTATTTGTGGATGGTTGGTCAAGTTGGAAAAATAGATGGACTTATATTTTTAGACATATTGGGCATGATATATTTTTAGATTGCCAGTCTAAAAATAGATATGTCGAATATTATTAGCTCTTAATAATATTTGGACTATAAACATTATCTTATTCTCTTGGAGCACTTCAGTTAAGTGCACAGATGTGGCACAGGAGCTGACAGAAGGAATTACGCTATTCTCGAGGGTTAAGTGGAGCTATTGCATGGAGACTTCAGTTAGAACTCATGTGACAGAGTTTGGTGGAGTTATTGAGGTAGTTGGTGGAGTTGTGTTCAGTTTAACTCAGTTAGACACAGTTGAGCTAGTTGTATCTAGTCTAACTGATTGATGCACTAGTGAGAGTGGTGTGAATTAATTAATAATTAATTTTACTGAAGACAACTTGTCTAATCAACCGAAGTAACACAAGCCAATCTGCGTGCATGGAGCGCTTTCATGGAGAATTGGGTGGAGAGGTAGGTGAAAGAGCAAGTGTGACTATAGTGATGCATTGATTGCATCCAACACTTTTTGGAGATGCCAATGAGGATTGCGCAGCGCAAGCTTGGTGAATTCGAGTTCATTCAGAGCCATTATTCAGCAGGGATTGCACAGTAGAGGTAGGCTAGCAAGTGGCAGAGATCGGTGCATGGATTTGCAAGATCGGGCATGATTAGTGTGTAGCGATTGTATTGTACTGAGAGCTTGATATGATCAACTTTGTATGAGGATTGTTACATGATCTCTATGACATATATTATATACAGATAGTTGGGGTTTTTAGCTTTAGGCTTTCCCGTTAAACAGTTGTGTTAATGTGTGTGAATTTTTATGGTTTCATGTGTGTATTGCAATTGATTTAATTTCTGCATGTGATGATCAATAGCGGAATAGATTCTATATTGTGCATGAAGTTAAATAGTGTTTGATCAGGAGAATCTCGTATATATAACACATAAGTTACATAATTTCTACAGTTTATTTTTCCAAGACAGAAACTTTATATCATCATGGGTTGATTCAGATGTTAGTATAATAGGAATTATCCAAAACCCAACATACTTGGGTGTCATTTATAAAAGAAAATAAGTTTGTTACAATAAATGAGAATGAACCAATTAAAGAAGAACAAGGGAAATAAGGCGATGAACAGGGGAAGAAAAATGAAGAGAAGGTACAAGCATAATAGATAACAAATAAAAAATTTATAAGATCCATGAAAAAATAATTCAGAAAGGAAGACAAAACACCAAAATTTTCTCATGCAGCTAAGAAACAAAGAACTAAAAGTACTTTTGTTGTTGAAATTGAAGATGATAATTAAGAGGTTTATGAAGATCAACATGTTTTATATGATTATATAAAGTCTTTGGAAAAAAAAGAAAAGGAAGAGAAACAACCATCTAAAAGCCATGGAAGAAAGTTGCCTGAAGAGAATACCTTTGTGGATGAATATGATGAATATACTACCACAGAGGAAGAAATTAAAGAAATTATAAGGACCTTCTAGACAAGTTGGAAAGGAACCCATGACAACTTAAGAAGAAACTATATATCCTCAAGAAAGGGTTGTAGAAATTTTAATACAAATTATGTATTGCTTGGATTCTCCTGATATAACAATTATATTCCACTGTTAAATACATAATCGCTTCTACAAAAATTCTTGCGGAATTTAAAACACGATCACCAATTGCAATATCAAGAATAAAGATGAATCACACATAACACATGTTTTTACTGGGAAATCATAAAGCTAAAAACCCCACTATCATATATTATGTATATATCATGGATCATGAAACAATATCATACAAAACTATAATCCAAGAGCTCTCAGTACAATATACAATCGTCTCACACTGTCATACAAAAATTGGCAAATTCATGTGCCAATTTACTGCCTTCAGACAGCCTGCCTCCACTATACAATCCCAGCTGATAGAATCCCTAAATGAATGGAATCCTACTTGCCTTCACTGCGCAACCCTCATGGGCACATCCAATGTGTGTGTGGTTGCATGAGTTCACCCACTAATGTCACAACTTACAGTCAAACTGTCCATTTCACCTACATCTCAGCTGGGTCTCCACTAGATCAGACATGCATGTAGTTAATAGTAGTAAATCTTCAGTTGCGTGTGAGACTACTGAATGTGAATTAATTAAATAATTAATTCACTAATCTCTCACTAGTGTATTTTCAGTTACAACTAACACAACTGAGTTTAACTCACTTAACTGAGTTTAACTACTTTACAACTCACATAACTACACATCCAACTCTGTTACAAATTTGAATCACTCAGTTACAACTGAGTCCACTTGCATGTCCCACCAACCAACCTTTGAACTCGAATTTCCTATAGCTAATTGATTTTCCACTTCAGTTAACTATTTCCAAGCACTCATTGAGAATAGATTAATGTTTATTGTCCAACTATTATTAAGGGATAATAATAGTCAACATGCATCTATAAAAAGACATGTGATCTATAAATAGACTCGCACATACATCTAAAAATAGAACATCATTTATAAATAGAATTTTCTCATGCATTCTAAAAATAGACTTCCATCTAAAAATAACCTGAGGCTCCATCCTAGTGTAGGTGCATTATTTTCACTAGGATCTTCTTGTTGAATCTCAACACTCCCTCTCAATAAGAAAGGGATTATCATTCACCCCGATCTTGTCTCTATTGTATTCGAATTTTATCCTGGTGAGCACCTTCGTTAGAATATCTGCATCCTGATCTTCCATAGGAATGTACTGAAGCAACATGATCTTCCACTGCACATAATCTCTGATATGATGATACCAAATATCTATATGCTTAGATCTATCATGAAACACAGGACTAATCGTGAGTTTAATGCAACTCTAATTATCACAATGAATCACTATTGGATCTAAATGAGAACCAAACAAACCAACTAGGATATTTCTCATCCAGATAGCCTCACATGCATCTTGAATTGCTGCCATGTATTCTGCTTTTTCTGAACTGAGTGCCACGAATCTTTGGTTCCTGTTGTACTAAGAAATAGTTGTAGATCCAATACTAAAGATCCCCCCCTGTTGTGCTCTTTCTGTCCGTTGCGCTTCCTGCCCAATCTGCATCCGTGAAGCCATGCAACTTCACTTCATTCATCTATCTATACCATAAGCCATACTTAGATGTGCCCCTCGAGTATCTTAGGACATGCTTGCCCGCCTTCCAAAAGAGCTTGGTAAGCTTAACCATCGCTTGACTTAGTTGGTTAACCACATAACATATGTCCGGTATCATGTTCAATAAATACATTAGCAAACCTAATAACTGTCGATAGACATCAGCATCCACTACCTCTCCATATGTAGCATCCTCTTTCCTCCAATTTCCTGGAAGAGGAGTATCCATGGGTTTACAACCCTCCATGTGAAACTTACCTAGTATCTCCTTTGCATACTTTCCTTCAGACACAAAAATTTCACCATCTCCCTGCCATATTTCCAATCTAATGAAATAATGAAGAAGGCCCATATCCTTCATCTCAAACTCCTTTGCAAGGTCCTCCTTGCATAAGTGCATCAGTTGCTAATCACCAGTCATTATTAAATCATCAACATAAAGAAAAATGATTAAAAAATTACCCTCCACCACAATTTGGTATAGGTTTGCATCCGCCTCACTCTTGGTGAAGCCAAGTACGGTGAAATAGCTGTCTATCTAATTGTACCAAGCATGGGGTTCTTGCTTCAGCCCATACAACGCTCTTTTTAGTCGGCACACATGCGACTCATTGCTGAAGATCTCAAATCCTTCAAGCTGCTCTATCTACACCTCTTCCTCAATGATCCCATTGAGAAACACAATCTTCACATCTATCCGATGAATGCGCCATCCCATCTGCATTAAGAGAGCAAGGATGGTCCTTATGGAAGAATACCGTGCGACATGTGCAAAGGTTTCTTCATAATCAATACCCTCGATATGTGAGAAGCCCTGGGCCACAAATCTCGCCTTGTATTTCTCAACACTCCCGTCAATAACTTTCTTTACCTTGTAGATCCATCTCGAACCTATCACTGATTTATCAACCGACCTTGGAACAATATCCCAAGCACTATTTTTAACAATGGAGTCATACTCCTCCACCATTCCATCTACCCATGTGGGATCCTACACTGCTTCCTGAAAGGAAGATGTCTCAGTCACAATATATTTTCTCATGAGAGCCTTGTATCAAGTAAATCGGTCAGGAGACTGTCTTTGTCTGCACTGTGAAGAAGGGGCCTACATTATGCGCAACATCAAGTCTCAGCCTATCATCTTCTATGGTACGGCTTCTGCCAGTTCTTATTTTTGGCTCTGCGTGAGTGGACTCCTCCACACCATGAGCCTCCTCCTATGGCTGATCCACATCTAGAGACTCATATTTGGGAACCAACAGTTCCTCCTCCACATGCAAGTCCAGCTCCCTCTCAAGCGACAACTGCATGGCTTTCCCCTCATTGAATTTTATATCCCTTTGTATAACTGTCATCTTACTATTAGGAAAATACACACGATAATTATGGGATGTTTATATGTACCCCACAAATATCCCAACTTTAGCAGTCAGCTCCATATTCTTCTTGGCGTTCTTGGTCACATGCACATAAACAAATGAGTCAAAAATATTAAAGTGAGAAACATCTTATTTCTTACCCGTGAAATCTTTGTCAAGTGTGTTCATGCCAATTACTCTATGAGGGCAATGGTTTTGCACATAAACCGCAGTGTTGCATGCTTATGCCCACAAATTCATTGGTAGGCCCTCATCATGCAACATCGCTTGTGCTGCACCAACGATCATTCTATTTTTCCTCTTCGCGACCCCATTTTGCTGTGGGTTATGAGGCGCTAAGAGTTCTCTTCGAATTCCTTCTTTTTGTAGAAGTATTTGAATTCGTTAGAGATGTATTATCCACCATTATCTCTCCTCAGAGCCTTCACTTGATTCCCCGACTCTTTCTCCACAAATTCCTTAAACTCACAGAACTTTGAGAATGTTTGATCCTTCTTCTGTATGAAGAAGATCCATCATTTACAAGAAAATTCATCAACAAAAATAACATAATACCTATGTTTTACTGTTGAAGCAACCGAGAATGGTCCACACACATCTATGTGAACTCTCTCGAGAATCACCGAAGCACGATTCTCCTTTTCATGAAAATTGGACTTTACATACTTCCCCATGGTGCAACCCTTGCACTGATATAACTAAGCAAGTGTTCCCATGTTGTGAAACCAGCTCCAAAAATAGAAGAAAAGAGAGATCATCGCCTTAGAAATCAACCACTTCAAAGGGGAAACCTTCAATACATTACATAAATGAACAATTCTTGGATGCTCAAATGACCAAAACCTCCTTCTATATATAGGAGTCCATGGGGCCACAATATAATCCTAGCTAACCTAACAATAATAATGTAAGGGCACAATAATACAAATATTGGGGTTACAGGGGTACAACAATAACAATAAGGGGGCTATACTAATAACAATAAGGGACTAAACTAGTAATATAGGGACCTAACATGCCCCTCTCCTTAAAAACAGTGTTGTCCTCAACGCTTGAGTAGCTTTGGGTGCTTCTGTATAAAATTCTCATCCTCCCATGTAGAATCTTAAGTGGGTAAGTTCTTCCACTTGATGAGATACTCTGAAATTAATCGATTTCGCAGTTGTCAAGTTCTTGTTTCCATGGCCGCTTTAGGTTCCAATATGTTTTTTCCTTCCTCATCAAGTTCTGGCAATATTGTTTGAACTAGAATATTTTCACCTATAACCTTATTTAAGCATGAAACATGGAAAACTAGATGCACTTGTGAAGAAGCAGTAAGCTCCAATTTGTATTCCATAGTACCAATTTTTTGCAACACCTTGTAAGGACCATAGTACTTTGGAAATAATTTATTATCCTTCTCAACTTGCTTGAGGGACATTTTTTTGTATGGTTGTAGCTGTAAAAATACCTAGTCTCCTACATCAAAACTTATCTCGTTGCGACGTTGACCTTCCTGTTGTTTCATTCGATTTTGAGCCAAATTTAGGTTATCCTTTAAGAGTTGGAGAACTTCTTGTTGATGCTCGATGTGATCTTCCACTTCTTGAACCTTACAAATTTCTCTTAAATATGATGTGATGGATGGTGGATGATATCCATAAAGTGCCATAAATGGGGTCATTTTTGCTGCAGTATGGAAGGAAGTGTTATACCACCATTCAACGAGAGGTACCACTTGACCCATTTTGTTTGTTTATCAGATACAAAACAACAAAGATATCCTTCCAAACATTTATTCACTATCTTAGTTTGACCATCGGATTGAAGATGATAAGATGAGCTATGAGCTAGTTGAGTACCCAAACAATTAAAATAACTCCATCTGAAAATTTCTAGTAAAAATGGGATCTCTCACTCACAATAATCTTTGGGTTTCCATGTAGCTTTTGAATTGTGTCCATAAATGTAGTAGCAATTTTACTTTCTTTAAATGGATGAGATAATGCACAAAAGTGTGCAAACTTAGTAATTCTATCAACTACCACCATGATGACACTCTTTCCTTCGGACTTGGGTAAACCTGTGATATAATCCATTGAAATATCCTCCCAATGTTGACTTGGAATGGATAAAGGTTGTAGAAGACCTAGGGTATTAATTTTCTAAAATTTATTTTTCTAGAAAACCAGAAATTCCCCTACAAAATTTTGAATATAAGATTTAAGGCCATCCCAAAAAAAATCTTTCTTCACCTTGTGGTAAGTTTTAAAAAATCCTGAGTGACCTCCTAAAGGAGAAGTGTGCAATTCCAAAAGAATCTTTTGTTTTAGTTGGGAACTCTTACAAAGATATAAGCGATATTTGTACCACAAGGAATCATTTTTACAACTAAATGTATTAGATCTACTAGGATCTTGCTGCAACCTTTGAATGAGTGTCCACACTTCTTCGTCATTCTTTCATTCATCCCTTGCTTCGGTTATCCAATATGGTTGGATAATATAAATGGCACAAAGGAATGCTTGCACCTCTTCATCCTTTCTTGAGAATGTATCTGCAACAACATTTAGCTTCCCTTTTTTGTAGGTGATTTCATAGTCATAACCCAACATCTTTGTGACCATTTTTGCTGCTCTTCTGAAGATAGTCTTTGTTCCAAGGAGTGTTTAAGACTATCATGGTAATTTTTTACCTTGAAGTGTATTCCCATTAGGTAAGGTTGCCATTTATTTAGTGCATGTAGTATTTCCAACATTTCCTTCTCATAAATAGATTTATGTAAATACTTTCCTTTGATTGGACGACTTTTAAAAGAAATGGGTCTTCCTTCTTGCATTAAAACAACACCAATTCCATTTATTGAGGCATCACATTCCACAATAAGGGTTTTTGTGAAATTTGGCATAGCTAATACTGATGCTAGGAAAATTTCCTCTTTAGGATGTTCAAAGGTCTTAGTTGCTTCAGGAGTCCATGAAAATTCATCTTTATTCAATAATGTTGTTAGAGGTTCTGCTATTATCCCATAATTCTTAACAAACTTGCGATAATACCCTGTTAACCCAAGAAATCCTTGCAACTGCTTTATGGTTGTGGGGACTTTCCATTCCTTAATGGATTTAATTTTTTTAGGGTCTACTTTAACACCCTCGTGAGATACAATATGACCCAGATATTCCACCTCTTTTACTCCAAAGAAACATTTGGATGCTTTTGCATATAATTGTTTCTCCTGCAATAGTTTGAGCACCCTGTCAACATGTTGAACACGATCCTTACAAGACTTGTTGTAGATTAGTATATCATCAAAAAATACTAGCACAAATTTTCTAACGAAGGGTTTGAAAATGAAATTCATAAACCCTTGAAATGTAGAAGGTGCATTGGTAAGGCCAAAAGGCATGACCAAAAATTCATAATAATCCTCATGAGTTCGAAATGTTGCTTTCGGAAGATGATATCCTGAACGAAAATCCAACTTGGTAAAATTAATTGCTCCATGTAATTCATCCAATAATTCATCAATCACAGGAATGGGGAATTTATCTTTAATAGTGAGGTGATTGAGCTCCCTATAATCTGGACACATGCACCAGGATCCATCCTTCTTGTGCACCAATACTACTAGAGCAGAGAAAGAACTTTGACTAGGTTGATTATACCAACCTCTAACATTTATGCAATCATACATTCAATTTCGCTCTTTTGGACATAAGGATATCTATAAGGCCTTATGTTTGGAGAACACTTCCTAGAATCAAATGAATAGCATGATCATGATCACAAATAGGTGGGAGTCCTTTGGGAGTTTCAAACACCTTGGAATGATTGTCGAAAACTTTTTGGAGATCTGCAGAAATAGATGATTTTGATATTGGAACTTCTAGTGAGCATAATTGTGAAATTATGCCTCGTTGTTATTTATTCAGAAGCTTTGTCATGACATTAGAGCTTATTATCTTTCCCGGCTTCCCTGCGATACCCTGTAATTCAACTTCCTTTCCTTCTAAAAAACATTTCAAGAAAAGTTCTTGAAAATTAAAACTACCGTCCCCAAATATTGTAACCATTGTACTCCTAGTACAACATCAGTGCCTCCCATTGGAATGGAAAGCATTGTACTATTCAATACATATTCCCCCATGGTTAGCTTCATATTATGGCATTTTCCAGAGCAATTTATAGTTCCTCCATTTGAAACTGTCACTTGACATTATGGTGTTGGGTATAGGAAACAATTCAATTTCTTGGCTACCTTACAATGAATAAAATTTTGGGTACTACCCGAATCAATAAACAATATTACCTTTTTCTTCTTGATATGTCTTTCTATCTTGAGAGTTTTAGGAGTGGTAATTCCTTCCAATGCATTACATGATATGGTTGGACTCATTTATTCCTCTTCTAGGGTTGGTTCCTAGTGTATATCCTCTTCTTTTAATGATTCTTGTTCATTTTATTCTTCCTCTTCACAATCTATGTAAAATAATTTCTTCTCAACACACTTATGACCTTTAGTGTATTTTCTATCACAACTATAGAAAAGCCCTTTTGCTCTTTTTTCTTCCAATTTTTGTGGTGTCAACCTTGTAGGTTGTGGAAGTCTAAAAGTAGGAACACTTCCATCTTTATAGATGTGAGTGGTAGGCTTCCTTATCACCATAATTTTACATTCAATTTTTATTTCCAACCTAAATGCATTTTCTAATGAATCAGGTTCCCAAACGCAAAATTTATGTTGGATGTTATCCTTTAAAGTCCCTATGAAGACATCAATCCTGTGTTCCTCTGGAATATCAGTTACCCTTATATTAAATTTTTGGAAGTCCTCAATGTGCTCCACCACTGAACCCTTTTGTTTGAGATTTATCAATTGGCTAAATAAGGTGTTGCTATTTGTATCCTCATAATGTGCTATCATTGCCTCCGTAAAAATTGACCAAGTGACAATTTTTTTACGGGAAAAAAGCCATCGATACCATACAAATGTATTATGTTCTAAATGTAAAGTTGCAATGTGTACCTTTTATGTGTTTTACACATTATTGATATCAAAATATTTCTCCATCTGTAGTATCCATTTTACGGGATCCTTGCCATCAAACTTCCTCATATCCATCTTTGGAATATGGTGGTTCTTCCATCCAACATTAGAGTTTATGAAATCACGATTAACATCTATTTTTTTCGCATCATGATTTTCTTCTACTATCTTTTCACCATTAGGAATCATTTATTGTATCAACTTTTTCAAACCTTCCATGTCTTCTTTTAGATCATTCTTCATGTTTTCCATGTTGTCTTTCATTTTTTCTTCCATGTCCTCCATCTTAGCTTCCACGCCATCCATCTTAGCTTCCACGCCTTTCTTCAAACCATCCATATTAGTCTTCAAACCTTCCATATTATTATTCAAACCATCCATATTTTCTTCCACGCCTTTCTTCAAAACTTCCATTTCATTTTTTGTTGCTCTTTGCGAGAGTGAAATTTGGTGCACTTGCTCTTGTAATTTTGATAGATCATGTTGCCATTCTTCACCTTCATGAATCATAGTAGAGTATTCTGAGGGATTAATTGACGTTGAATTATTTTTAGGAGGAATTTTAGAACCCAATACTGAAGCATATGCTCAATAGGCCCTTGGAATCACTTCAAACTGACTTTTTACACAAGACTTATGCAATTCAGAAAAACAAATACACACGTTTTTCTTTCTTTTGAGAAGCTCAATATTGAAAATGAATTATCTTTGTGATTTCATATCTTAAATATCTAAAATTTGGCCCTGAGGTAGCCCTCTGAATCCTCTTTCAAATGCCATAGGTCTGACCTGATTTGGATTCTTCAAGGAAAATTTATGTCCAATCTCCCATAATGACCTAATTATGGAATGGTTCAGTAGAGCAAACTTGTACGACTTTCCAAGTCACTCAAAAGCTCCTTATCTCTCGTCATGTGGAAGGAAGCGCCACTATCCAGATACCACACCAATCCCAATGTACTTGACACCATGCATGCGATCAAAAAGAAATCAATTTCAAATTGCGAGGCAGGTGCCTCACCAGCTGCAGCTCCAGTAGCCTTATTTTTCTTCTTCTTCTGCGGACAGTTAGTAGCAAGATGCCCATGTTCATGATAGTGAAAACACTTTACCTTGGAAAAATCTAGCTTCTTACCTTTAGACTCGGATTTTGAATGGAATTTATTCCCCTTCCCTTTCCTTGCCTTGGCAGCCAAAGCACAATCCTCTTCATCATCATGCTTTGATGAAGAGCCATCTCTGGTGTTCTGCTTGAACTCCTCCTGCTCTAGATCTGACCAAAGTCGTTCCCAATTCGGAAAATTTTCCCATCCGTTGACAGAGTCTTCATAACTGTGCCAACTCTTAGGAAGTCCAAAGAGAGCAAATCTCACCAAATCATCATCAGCAACAGTGATTCCCACACTCCCTAGTTCATCGTGACATTGGACAAAATTTGTGAGATACTTTGGAATATTGTTGCCCTTTTCCATCTTGATCTTCCTGAGTTTCTCTTTCAGCACCAATTTCCTATGGTCGCTGCTGGTTTGGAAAAGATCTGTCAAAGCCTTCCACATAGAATATGGTGTGGCTTTCCCATGAAGGCTTGAGAAAATGTGGTCTCTTACATCTTCCAATAGAATCCTCCTCGCCTTTGCCATTTTCTTTTTCCATGCATCAAGTAATGCAACACCCATCGAAGTGGGCTTAGGAACATCACTGTCAATGAATTAATTAAAGCCATTATCTTCAAGCACTGCCTCCATCCTGACCTTCCAGGTAATGTAGTTTTAACTTCCCTCAAGTGCATACTCTAGACGCAAGGCATTGAAATCTATTTCTCTGTTTACTCAAATGTAGCACCAAGAAAATCTTTCTGCAGATTCGAATAGTTTCCACCAACAAACTCAGCTCCTGCTTCAAAATTTCAATCTTATGTGCTCCGATACCATGTAGAAATTTTAATATAAATTATGTATTGCCTGAATTTTCCTGATCTAACAATTATATGCCACTGTTAAATACAGAATCACTTCTACAAAAATTCTCGTGGAAATTAAAACACGATCACCAATTGCAATATCAAGAAGAAAGATCAATCACACATAACATAGATGTTATTACCGGGAAAGCATAAAGCTAAAAACCCCACTATCATATATTACGTATATATCATGGATCATGGAAAAATCTCATAAAAAATTCTAATCCAAGAGCTCTCAGTACAATATACAATCGTCTCACACTGTCATACAAAAATTGGCAAATTCATGTGCTAATTTACTGCCTCCAGACATCCCGCCTCCACTGCGCAATCCCAGTTGATAGCAATCCTTGAATGAATGCAATCCTGCTTGCCTTCACTGCGCAATCCTCATGGGCACTTCCAATGTGTGTGTGGTTGCATGAGTGCACCCACTAATGTCACAACTGATATTCAAACTATCCCTTTCACCTACATCTCAACTGGGTCTCCACTGGATCTGACATACATGTAGTTAACAATAGTAAATCTTCAGTTGCATGTGAGACCAACGATTTTGAATTAATTAAATAATTAATTCATTGATCTCTCACTAGTGTATCTTTAGTTACAACTAGCACAAATGATTTTAACTCACTTAACTGAGTTAAACTACTTTAAAACTCACATAACTACACGTCCAACTCTGTTACAACTTCGAATCACTCAGTTATAACTAAGTCCACTTGAATGTCCCACCAACCAACCTTTGAACTCAAATTTCCTATAGCTAACTGATTTTTCACTTCAGTTAACTATTTCCAAGTGCTCATTGAGAATATATTAATGTTTATTGTCCAACTATTATTAAGGGACAATAACAGTCGACATGCATCTATAAATAGACGTGCGATCTATAAATAGAACTCGCACATACATCTAAAAATAGAACATCATATATAAGTAGAATTTGCTCATGCATTCTAAAAATAGACTTCCACCTAAAAATAACTTGTGGCTCCATCCTAGTGTAGGTGCATAATTTTCACTAGGATCTTCTTATTGAATCTCAACAAGGGCCTCAGAGAAGAAGAAAAAGAAGATAAAAAATATGAAGAAGACTATTCTAGAAATGAAAGTGTTAGAGAGATATCTAAAATCTCAAAATTATCTACTCACCATGTACAATTTAACATTGATAGAAGAAAACTAAAAGATCAAAGAGGAAAATAGAAATTGCAAGAGGAGAATGACATGATTTCCAAATAAGATTATGCATGGTATGAAACAAAGAAGGCTCTCAAGGTTGGAAACAAACAATTAAAGGTCAAGATGTTGATGAAAAGGCCCAAAGTAGAGGGACAAACATTACAACCTTCACCTAGGAACAATGTAAATATTTTATTGCAATCATCTAGATCCATTTTCTATGTTGTAGTCCCTTGCTTGGCCTTAGGAAAACCCTATTTGTTGTTTTTAATGATATTTGGTCATGTTTGGCCCAATAAAAATGTTTCCCTAGGTATTTTATTGCATTTTTTTATTTTCCAATTTTTTTTGAAATAAATGCATTATAATATGAATTTATAGGAAACAACGTATCTCGTAAATCGTCATTTGTTTTGATACTTGCAGGAAATCTGGGTAAATTTTGAGATACGGGTTTTGAATATCAAGATCCCAAGATGTATGAATACCCATCCATTCACCAAAAATTGATTCTAGAGTGCTCGGTCATTGCATTGTCAACACATTCACTTCATCTAGGAAAACATAGTACGATTTAGGATTTTTGCCCAGATTTGTATTTTCTTGCTCAAATCCATGGTATGAGTTCTAAATATGGTTGATTTGATCTAAATCTATCCTCAAAATCAACCACAACCAACAACAAGAAATATTTTTGGTAGTTTGTTATGTTTTTCTCATAAAAACAAATAATTAATTCTTGCAAAATATTGATTTTAGAGTTTGTAATTAGAATATTGTGAGAAACATCTTTATAGCTCAAACCTCAATATTTTGAAGCCTTGTTTTACTTAATATATGATGTTGTTCTAAGTTTCAACTTTTGGTATACAAAATAGTGTACTAGCTGAGGTATGGAGGCCCCCCCACAAACCAACACCTATGCACTACTTTCCATGTGTTGTTCATTCATTTCATATATGTTGGTATGACCTATGTATTTATTCTCTTTCATGCTCTTTCATATTAATACTCTTTTCTCTTGTATATTTTTATTTTATTTTGGTTCATATTAGTTTTGTGAGCTCACTATAATATCGTTGCATAATAATGTTTATAATTCATTCATATGGTTGTTTAGATTCATTGATTTCACGTATGATTTATGAACTTCCTTTACCAGAGAGTAGCTATTGTTTGTACGAATAATATAATTGATAAAGTGAGAAAATCACCTAGAGTTCCATCCGCCAATTTTCTTGGTGGAAAAGGCCCCAACCCTTTTGACAACTTTCTCACTTAGCATTATATTACTTAGAACCATAGTTCATTTTTTTCAGTCATTTATTGCTTCCTTACAGTAGATCAATTATTTGGGCACATACTCGTCAATAATATGAGTAGAATATTATGAGAGACCACCCATTTTAAATCTCACTAATGGATAAGGCCATAATTCATTCTCATATTTTCAATTGGTGTTGGATTAAAGTCTATTAGATTAACTAAAGGAGTACTAGAGTGCCCACTTGCTTCCAAAGGCCCCAGTGAATTATCAACCTATGAAACCACAACCCCTTTTATCATTGTTTCAATTTTCAATCATTTACAAGCCTTTGAGTCTGCTTTACATTTCCAACAAGTGTGAGTAGCTTAATTTTTTTGTTTCATGCTTTCTTAACATAATTAGAATTCTTAGTTTTTATTTCAAGTTTGGCATTCAAGCCTATATGTGACAACTAATCTAACCTAACTTGTTACAAATTGTATTATGCTTCTATGTTTATGAACACCCTTATTGATATAAATATTTTGTTCTCGTTTATGTACTTAATCTAACTTGACAAGAACATCATAATAGCAATCTAATGGGCATTGTTGCAAAGAGTGTTTCTTCTTACACTTAGGACAAAAAATGGAAAATGATACTCTTTCTTCTTCTTATATTTTAATGTATCTAATTGTAGGTTAAGATTTTCAAGAAAATCACTTTAAAAATTTCTAAAAAATGTCTTAAATCGTGCTTGGTCACACCATTGATTATAGTTTTGGTGTTTTTAGGGAGAGTATCCTAATCACTCTACCAAATATTACTTGGATGTGAGAATAATTCATGCACATGTCACACATGTTATCAACAAACAATACATTAACCATTTGCTAGCATATTTTGGGCATACAATGACCTACAAGGAACTTGGCATACAATTTGAAGAGCCTAACCATTTAGGGACATAAAGTATTCATGTACAGGATGACTTGATATACAATGTTTATACATAGTGTTGATGCGCAGTGTTGGCATATATACCCAGTTTAGCAAATCAAGACATAAATTGATACACAAGATTAATATAAGGGATGCCAAAAAAATTAAAAATGATTGGAAATATTGAACCTTATGGTTTTGAGATCAATAAGTACCATGCTTATACCATTAAGATCTTGAAGGACAAAAATTGGATAAAATTCTTTCTTAGATTTAGGGGCTACAACAATAATGTTTCAAGATAATTTGCAGTGTCTTTTGATGGGAATTATGCCCAAGTAGGCAGTATTATGGTTTATGTTTCATAATATTTACTTAGGTAGGTAACGAGGTTACCCCAGGAAGGGGAAAAGTGGTTCAAGACAAAACATCTAATCGTAAAACCCTAGTCCGATTTCATCAAAAGATAGAGGAACAAACTATACTGGAAAAGGGGATGTCTAATTCGTGGCATAGACATCCCTGGGATGAAATTGCCTTGATCATTGAAAAATATATTACATGTGAGAGCAGGTTTATTCTCATTTATCCTCATCAAATAAGGATTCTACAACACTTTAAATGGGAAAAACATTAAAACTTCCATATTATTTTCTCAAGAGTCTTACTGAGATGACAAGGTTAATACAAAAGCCTTCATGAAATGAAACAAGAAGTTTTATTTTTATTTTTAAATCCCAGGGAAGTTTATTTTTCAAATACAGAAACTTTATATCATCATGGGTTGATTTATATGTTTGTATAATGGGAATTATCCAAAACCCAACATACTTGGCTGTCATTTCTCAAAGAAAATAAGTTTGTTACAATCAATGAGAATGCACCAATTAAAGAAGTGTTGGAAATATGATGCAGAGTGTTGTCCTTGATGGCAACCCACTGAATGAAGATGAAGACATGCGACTGTTGACATGTATTGTCCTTGATGGCAATCCACCTGATGAAGTTATGCTTGACTTGATGGACTTGTTAAATGATGTAAAGCTGAAGTGATATGATGATTGTTGATGATATGATGTTGAGTGTTGTACTTGAAAGGCAACCCACTTGATGAAGATGATGACAACTTACTTGATGAAGTTGTGTTTGATAGAATATGTCCTTGATGAAGGAAATCTGATGTATCTATAGTATTTACAGAAGGCAATGAAGAAAGGATTTCAGAATGTACTCAGAGAATGATGAAAAAGAGTATGTCTCTTGATATACGCGGATTGGCCTAGGGGAAGTCGCGTATGCACGCGGAAAGGAACGTTACAAGTCGCGTATGGGCTAAAGCGCTCAAAAAGTGCAAAACCAAGGGTAAATTGACCCATGGTATTGGGTAATGATCCGCCTAATTGACCCCGTCCAGGTAGTTTTGGGCTTATGGTATTGTTTTGGTCCATGGTATTGGAAAAGGGGGCTCATGGTATTGAAAAGGGTAAACCTATATAAGGAGAAGAAATTCATTGTGCAAATCATGAGTGTGGGTGCAAGATGTCTGAGCTTGAATGAATACTTCTCTCTGAAGTATATCTGAATGGAAAGGGTTACACTTGAATGATAGATCTGAATGTATGATGCACCAATGATGAAGTAGGGGATCTAGATCTAAATTGCTCTTGTATTTGCTAGATCTGATTATGGAAGGCTTAGATCTGTGATGAGGCGAGCATCTAGGCGAACATCTGTCTGAAGCAAAAGGGTAGATCTGAACTGAATATCTGATCCGATGAAGTATGCTGCTCTGTAATGATTGAAGATCTATACGCTACTTCGCCGCGGAGGAAGCGCGTATATACGCAGCTTCAGCGAAGAGAAAGCGCGTATGCGCAATAAAATATACACTGAGGTATACGCTGGTTTGTGTGGATGGAAGCGCGTATATACGCGACATCAGTGAAGTGAAAGCGCGTATGCAAACTAGGGTTTGCTGAAACAAAGGGTATGAAATATCTGATCTGTTCTGCTATGTTTCTGCTATCTGATCTGTGTTGATAAGTATCTGTTGGTGATGTATGTCTGTTCTTAAAAGTATGGAAAGGGTCCAGTATGAAAATATGATGAAATGTGGCCCGCAAGTGTTGTTCTATTGAAGTGGTTGGATCCAGTGTGAAAATTGATGAAACGTGGTCCAAGGTGGTGCTGAGGGTTGTAGCCTTCAGTCAGGGGGTTGTAGCTCCCTTTCAGGAGAGGCTGCCCTGGGTCGTAGCTCTGTGAGAGCAATGTAAACTAGCCGTGCTGAGCTCTCTTCCGGTGAGAGGCTGGTAACCAGTCGTGGGGTCGTAGCTCCCTTCCAGGAGAGGCTGGTAAACGAGCGCAGGTGGGTGCCTGCGTGCTGGTCAAGTCTGCGCCAGCACATATGTTGTAAGATGTTTTCTCTATAATAAAATATTGAAGGCTGAGCAACTGCAGCGGTGTTTTTCTCCCGACTTGGGTTTCCACCTAAAAATCCTGGTGTTCATGTGTGATGCTTTGTGTGATGATTTATTCTGTTCTTACTGCACATGTTTACTGCTTATTGAATATCTGATGAATAAATGAAGGAATGATTTAAGTAAAGAATTAATGACATAAATAGATATCTGTGTATACGCGAGTTTTGTAAAGGGTATCCGCGTATATACGCACGTCTGGTTCAGGAAAGTAGCGTATGCGTTTTAGAAGCAAGAAAAAGTGAAAGTTTTGAATATGCAGTAAATACTGATTCACCCCCCCCTCTCAGTATTTTTCCCAACAAGAAGAACAAGGGAAATAAGGCGATGAACAGGGGAAACAAAATGAAGAGAAGGTACAAGAATAACATTTAAAAAATAAAAAATTTATAAGATCCATGAATAAATAAATTAGAAAGGAAGATAAAACACCAAAATTTTCTCATGCAGCTAAGAAAAAAAGAACTAAAAGTACTTTTGTTGTTGAAATTGAAGATGATAATGAAGAGGTTTATGAAGATCAACATGTTTTACATGATTATATAGAGTCTTTGGAAACAAAAGAAAAGGAAGAGAAACAACCATCTAAAAGCCATGGAATAAAGTTTCCTGAAGAGTACACCTTTGTGGATGAAGATGATGAATATACTGCCACAGAGGAAGAAATTAAAGAAATTATAAGGACCTTCTAGACAAGTTGGAAAGGATCCCATGACAACTTAAGAAGAAACTATATATCCTCAAGAAAGGGTTGTAGAAATTTTAATAAAAGTTATGTATTTCCTGGATTCTCCTAATCTAACAATTATATTCCATTGTTAAATAAAAAATCGCTTCTACAAAAATTCTTGCGTAATTTAAAACACGATCGCCAATTGCAATATCAAGAAGAAAGATCAATCACACATAACACATATTTTTTTTACTGGGAAAGCATAAAGTTAGAAACCCCACTATCATATATTATGTATATATCATGGATCATGAAAAAATCTCATACAAAACTCTAATCCAAGAGCTCTCAGTACAATATACAATCATCTCACATTGTCATACAAAAATTGGAAAATTCATGTGCCAATTTACTACCTCCAGACAACCTACCTCTACTATGCAATTCCAATTGATAGCAATCCCTGAATGAATGGAATCCTTCTTGCCTTAACTGCAAAATCATCATGGGCACATCCAATGTGTGTGTGGTTGCATGAGTGCACCCACTAATGTCACAACTTACAGTCAAACAGTCCCTTTCACCTACATCTCAACTGGGTCTCCATTGGATCTGACATGTATGTAGTTAACATTAGTAAATCTTCAGTTGCATGTGATACCACTGATTGTGAATTAATTAAATAATTATTTCATTGATCTCTCACTAGTGTATCTTCAGTTACAACTAGCACAACTGATTTTAACTCACTTAACTGAGTTAAACTACTTTACAACTCACATAACTACACATCCAACTCTGTTACAACTTCAAATCATTCAGTTACAATGAAGTCCACTTGCATGTCCCACCAACCAACCTTTGAACTCGAATTTCCTATAGATAACTGATTTTCCATTTCAGTTAGCTATTTCCAAATGCTCATTGAGAATAGATTAATGTTTATTGTCCAACTATTATTAAGGGATAATAATAGTCGACATGCATCTATAAATATACATCCGATATATAAATAGAACTCGTACATACATCTAAAAATAGAACATCATCTATAAATAGAATTTTCTCATCATCTATAAATAGAATTTTCTCATGCATTCTAAAAATAGACTACCACCTAAAAATAGCCTGAGGCTCCATCCTAGTATAGGTGCATAATTTTCACTAGGATCTTCTTGTTGAATTTCAACACTCCCTCTCAACAAGAAAGAGATTATCCTTCACCCCGATCATGTCTCTATTGTATTCGAATTTTCTCCTAGTGAGCGCCTTCGTCAGAATATCTGCATCCTGATATTCCATAGGAATGTAATGAAGCAACATGATCTTTTGCTACACATAATATCTTTTATGATGATACTAGATATCTATATTCTTAGATCTATCATGAAACACGGGATTAATCATGAGTTTAATGCAACTATGATTATCACAATGAATCACTGTCGGATCTGAATGATAACTAAAAAAACCAACCAAGATCGTTCTCATCCAGATAGCCTCACATGCAGCTTGATTTGCTGCCATGTATTCCGCTTCTGTTGAAATGAGTGCCATGGATCTCTGGTTCCTATTGTACCAATAAATAGTTGTAGATATGATACTAAAGATCCCCCTTGATGTGCTCTTTCTGTCCGTTGGGCTGCCTGCCCAATCTGCACCCGTGAAGCCATGCAACTTCACTTCATCCATCTAACTATACCATAAACCATACTTAGATGTGCCCCTCAGGTATCTCGAGACATGCTTACCCGCCTTCCAAAAGAGCTTGGTAGGCTTAACCATCACTTTACTTGGTTGGTTAACCGCATAGCATATGTCTGGTCTCGTTTTCACTAAATAAATTAGAAAACCCACCAACTGTCGATAGACATCAGCATCCACTACCTCTCCATATGTAGCATCCACTTTCCTCCATTTTCCTGGAAGAGGAGTATCCATGGGTTTACAACCCTCCATGTGAAACTTATCCAGTACCTCCCTTGCATAGTTGCCTTGAGACACAAAATGTTCACCATCTCGCTGCCATATTTCCAATCCAAGGAAATAATGAAGGAGGCCCATATCCTTCATATCGAACTCCTTTACAAGGTCCTTCTTGCATGAGTGTATCAGCTGCTCATCACCAGTCAGTATTAAATAATCAACATAAAGAAAAATGATTAAAAACTTACCCTCCACCACAATTTGATATAGGTTTGCATCCACCTCACTCTTGGTGAAGCCAAGTCTAGTGAAATAGTTGTCTATCCAAGTGTACCAAGCACAGGGTGCTTGCTTCAGCCCATGCAATGCTCTTTTGAGTTGGCACACATGCGACTCGATGCTTAATATCTCAAATCCTTCAGGTTGATCTATGTATAGTTATTCCTCAATGATCCCATTGAGAAACACAATATTCACATCCATCTAATGAATGCACCAACCCATTTTCACTGAGAGAGAAAGGATGGTCCTTATGGAAGAATACCATGCGACAAGTGCAAATGTTTCTTCATAATCAATCCCCTCAGTCTGTGAGAAGCCCTGGGCCACAAATATGGCCTTGTATTTATCAACACTCCCATTGGTAGCTTTCTTTACCTTGTAGATCCATCTTGAACCTACCACTGAATTATCAACCGGCCTTGGAACAATTTCCCAAGCACTGTTTCTCATAATGGAGTCATACTCCTCCACCATTCCATCTACTGATGTGGGCTCCTGTACTGCTTCCTGAAAGGAATATGGCTCAGTCACAATAAATTTTCTCATGAGAGCCATGTATCTAGTAAATCGGTCAGGAGACTGTGTTTGTCTATGTTGTGAAGTAGGGGCTCCTACATTCTCCACAGCATCAAGTCTCATCTTATAAGCTTTTGTGGTATGCCTTCTACCAGTTCTGATTTTTGGCTATGCATGAGTGGACTCCTCCACTCCATGAACCTCCTCCCGTGGCTGATCCACATTTAGAGACTCATCTTTGGGAATCAACAGTTCCTCCTCCGCATGCAAGTCCAGCTCCCTCTCAAGCGACAACCGCATGGATTTCCCCTCATCAAATTTTATATCCCTTCGTATAATAGTCATCCTACTATTAGGAAAATACACACGATAATTATGGGGTGTTTCTGTGTACCCCAAAAATATCCCAACTTCAGCAGTTGGCTCCAGCTTCTTCCTTGCGTTCTTGGCCACATGCACATAAAGAGATGAGCCAAAAATCTTAAAGTGAGAAACATCCAGTTTCTTACCAGTGAAATCTTCTTTAGGTGTACTCATGCCAAGTACTCTATGAGGGCAATGGTTTTGCACATAAACCATAGTGTTGCATGCTTCTGCCCACAAATGGATTGGTAGGCCCTGATCATGCAACATCGCTCGTGCTACACCCACGATCGTTCTATTATTACTCTCCGTGACCCCATTTTGTTGTGGATTATGAGGTACTATGAGTTCTCTTCGAATTCCTTATTTGATGCAGAAGTATTTGAATTCGTTAGAGATATATTATCCACCATTATCACTCCTCAGAGACTTCACTTGCTTCCCCGACTCTTTCTCCACCAATGCCTTAAGCTCACAGAACTTTGAGAATTTCTTTTCCTTCTTCTGCATGAAGAAGATCCAGCATTTACGAGAAAAGTCATCAACAAAAATAACATAATACCTATGTTTTTTTGTTGAAGAAACCAAGAAAGGTCCACACACGTCTGTGTGAACTCTCTCTAGGATCATCGAAGCATGGTTCTCCTTTTCATGAAAAGTGGACTTTACGTACTTCCCCATGGTGAAACCCTTGCACTGATCTAACTGAGCAAGTGTTCCCATTGGAATTCTAGTAGATATTTGTTGCATGAATTTCAAGGCTCCATGATGAAGATGGCCCAATTGCCTATGCCATAATTCACCCTCATCTCGACTCACCACTTTTTTTTCCTTTCCCATCATGGCAGCACAACCATCTACCTCTAGCTTTTAGAGATTCTTAACTCGAATCCCTATCATCTTGGCTTGCCTCATTGTTTTATGTTGTATGAAAGCTTTTACATCACTGAAAACAACGTCATAGCCTTTGTCCTCCAACATTGCAACTGAGACCAAGTTTTTCTTCAGACCTGGAACATGCACAACATCTTTCAATTGAAATGGTTTACCTGACTCCCTCTCAAACGTAATGGTACCAATGTTTGTCACACTGTATCATCCATCGTCACCCATCTCTATATGCATTTGGAGATATTTCTCCTCCAAGTCACTCAAAATCTCCTTATCTCTCGTCATGTGGAAGGAAGCGCCACTATCCAGATACCACACCGATCCCAATGCACTTGACACCATGCATGCGATAAAAGAGAAATCAAGTTCAAATTGCAAGGCAAGTTCCTCACCAGTTGCAGCTCTAGTAGCCTTCTTGTTCCTCTTCTTCTGCAGACAGTTAGTAGCGAGATGCCCATGTTAGTGACAGTGAAAACACTTCACCTTGGAAAAATCCAGCTTCTTGACTTTAGACTCAGATTTTGAATGTAATTTCTTCCCCTTCCCTTTCCTTTCCTTGGTAGCCAAAGCAAAATCCTCTTCATCATCATGCTTTGATGAATATCCATCTTTTTTGTTCCGCCTGAACTCCTCCTGCACTAGATGCGACCACAATCATTCCAAATCCGGAAGTTTTTCCTGTCCGTTGACAAAGTCTTCATAGCTGCGCCAACTCTTAATAAGTCCCAAGACAGCCAAGCTCACCAAATCATCATCAAAAACAGTGATTCCTACACTCCCCAGTTCATCCCAACATTGGAAAAACTTTGTGAGATACTTTGGAATATTTTCGCCCTTTTCTATCTTGATCTTCCTGAGTTTATCTTTCAACACCAATTTCCCATGGTCGCTGCTGCTTTGGAAAATATCTGTCAAAGCCTTCCACATAGAATATGGTGTGGCTTTCCCATTAAGGCTTGAGACAATTTTGTCTCTTACAACTTCCAATAGAATCCTCCTCGCCTTTTCCACTTTCTTTCTCCATGCATCAAGTAATGCAGCATCCATCGAAGTGGGCTGAACATCACTGTCGATGAATTCCTTAAAGCCATTATATTCAAGAACCCCCTCCATTGTGCCCTTCCAGGTAATTTAGTTCGAGTTTCCCTCGAGTGCATACTATAGCCGCAAGAAATTTAAATCCATTTTGATGTTTACTCAACTGTAGCACCAAGAAAATCTTTCTGCAAATTCGAATTGTTTCCACCAACAAACTCAGATCCTGCTTCAAAATTGCAATCTTCTGTGATCCGATACCATGTATAAATTTTAATACAGATTATGTATTTGCTGGATTTTCCTGATCTAAAAATTATATGCCACTGTTAAATACAAAATTTCTTCTACAAAAATTCTTGCAGAATTTAAAACACGATCGCCAATTGTAATATCAGGAAGAAATAACAGTCACACATAACACATACATTTTTACCGGGAAAGCATAAAGCTAAAAACCCCACTATCATATATTATGTATATATCATGGATCATGAAACAATATCATACAAAAATCTAATCCAAGAGCTCTCAGTACAATATACAATCGTCTCACACTGTCATACACAAGTTGGCAAATTCATGTGCCAATTTACTGCCTCCAGACATCCTGCCTCCACTGCGCAATCCCAGATAATAGAAATCCCTGAATGAATGGAATCATTCTTTCCTCTACTATGCAATACTCATGGGCACATCGAATGTGTGTGTAGCTGCATGAGTGCACCCACTAATGTCACAACTGACAGTCAAATTGTCCCTTTCACCCACATCTCAACTGGGTCTCCACTGGATCTGACATGCATGTAGTTAACAATAATAAATATTCAGTTGCATGTGAGACCACTGATTTTGAATTAATTAAATAATTAATTCACTGATCTCTCACTAGTGTATCTTTAGTTACAACTAGCACAACTAAGTTTAACTCGCTTAACTGAGTTAAACTACTTTACAACTCACATTACTACACATCCAACTCTGTTACAACTTCGAATCACTCAGTTACAAATAATTCCACTTGCATGTCCCACCAACCAACCTTTGAACTCAAATTTCCTATAGCTAACTGATTTTCCACTTCAGTTAACTATTTCAAAGTGCTCATTGAAAATAGATTAATGTTTATTGTCCAACTATTATTAAGGGATCATAATAGTCGACATGCATCTATAAATAGACATGCGATCTATAAATAGAACTTGCACATACATCTACAAGTAGAACATCATATATAAATAGAATTTTATCATCATTTATAAACATAATTTTCTCATGCATTCTAAAAATAGACTTCCACCTAAAAATAACCTGAGGCTCCATCCTAGTGTAGGTGCATAATTTTCACTAGGATCTTCTTGTTGAATCTCAACAAGGGCCTCAGAGAAGAAGAAAAAGAAGATAAAAAAGATGAATAATACTATTCTAGAAATTAAAGTGTTAGAGAGATATCTAAAATCTCAAAAATGATCTACTCACCATGTACAATTTAACATTGATAGAAGAAAACCAGAAGATCAAAGAGGAAAATAGAAATTGCAAGAGGAGAATGACATGATTTCCAAATAAGATTATGCATGGTATGAAAGAAAGAAGGCTCTCGAGGCTGGAAACAAACAATTAAGGGTCAAGATGTTGATGAAAAGGCCCAATGTAGAGGGACACACATTACAACCTTCACCTAGGAACAATGTAAATATTTTATTGCAATCATCTAGATCCATTTTCTATGGTGTAGTCCCTTTCTTGTCCTTAGGAAAACCCTATTTGTTTTTTTTAATGATATTTGGTAATGTTTGGCCCAATAAAAATGTTTCCCTAGGTATTTTATTGAATTTTTTATTTTCAATTTTTTTTGAAATAAATGCATTATAATATGAATTTACAGGAAACAACATATCTCGTAAATCGTCATTTATTTTGACACTTGTAGGAAATCTGGGTAAATAATAAGATACGGGTTTTGAATATCAATATCCCAAGATGTATTAATACCCATCCATTCACCAAAAAATGATTCCAGAGTGTTTGGTCATCGCATTATCAACACATTCACTTCAGCTAGGAAAACATAGTACGATTTAGGATTTTTGCCTAGATTTATCTTTTCTTGCTCAGATCCATGGTATGAGTTATAAATATGGTTGATTTGATATAAATATATCCTAAATATCAGCCACAACCAATATCAAGAAATATTTTGGTAGCTTTTTGTGCTTTTCTCATAAAAACAAGCAATCAATTCTTGCAAAACATTGATTTTAGAGTTTGTAATTAGAATGTTGCGAGAAACATCTTTATAGCTCAAACTTAAATATTTTGAAGCCTTATTTTACTTAATATATGATGTTGTTCTAAGTTTCAACTTTTTGTAGACAAAATAGTGTACTTTTTGAGGTATGGATGCCCTCCACAAACCAGCACTTGTGCACTACTTTCCACGTGTTGTTCATTCATTTCATATATGATGGTATGACCTATGTATTTATTCTCTTTCATGCTCTTTCATATTCATACTCTTTCTCTTGTATATTTTTATTTTATTTTGGTTCATATTAGTTTTGTGAGCTCACTAGAATATTCATTGCATAATAATGTTTATAATTCATTCATATGGTTGTTTAGATTCATTGATTTCAGGTATGATTTATGAACTTGATTTATCACAAAGTAGCTATTTTTTGTATTAATCATCTAATTAATAAAGTGAGAAAATTACCTATAGTTCCATCCACCAATTTTCTTGGTGGAAAAGGCCCCAACCCTTTTGACAACTTTCTCACTTAGCATTATATTACTTAGAACCATAGTTCATTTCTTTCAGTCATTTATTGCTTCCTTACAGTGGTTCAATTATTTGGGTACATACTCGTCAAGAAGATGAGTAGAATATTGTGAGAGACCACCAATTTTAAATCTCAGAAATGGATAAGGACATGATACATTCTCATATTTTCAATTGGTGTTGGATTAAAGTCTATTATATTAACTAAAGGAGTACCAGAGTGCCCACTTGCTTTCGAAGGCCCCAGTGAATTATCAACCTATGGAACCACAACCCCTTTTATCATTGTTTCAATTTTCAATCATTTACAAGCCTTTGAGTCTTCTTTACATTTCCAACGAGTGTGAGTAGCTTAAATTTTTTGTTTAATGCTTTCTTAACATGATTAGAATTCTCAGTTTTTATTTCAATTTTGGAATTCAAGCCTAGATGTGACAACTAATCTAACGTAACTCGTTACAAATTGTATTATGCTTCTAAGTTTATGAACACCCTTATTGATATAAATATTTTTTTCTAGTTTATGTACTTAATCTAACTTGACAAGAACATCATAATAGCCATCTAATGGGAATTGTTGCAAAGAGTGTTTCTTCTTACACTTAGGAAAAAAAATGGAAAGTGATACTCTTTCTTCTTCTTTCTTTTTCTTATATATTAATGTCTCTAATTGTAGATTAATATTTTCTAGAAAACCACTTTTAAAAATTTCTAAAAAATGTCTTAAATCATGCTTGGTCATACCATTGATTATATTTTGGTGTTTTTAGGGAGATTATCCCTAATGACTCTACCAAATCTTACTTGGATGTGAGAATACTTCATGCACATGTCACACATTTTATCAAAAGGAAAAAATGAAACATCTCCCAAACCCATCAAGTTTAGTAAATTTATAGATTCATCCAAAAGACATCATAAGAAAATAGTCCTAATGATTTATGGATCAAGTTTGTGTGGTTTATATCTCTATAGATTATAGAGAACCGCTAAAGATAATCTTCAAGACTCTCATCCTATCTTTGTGTAATTTTAAAATTTTATACCTCAAATCCTTAGCCTGAAAATACTCTTGATACTTTTTAATAAAATTCGTACACATACCATACCAAATTGGAATAATGTTCCCCCTAATCCCATGAGCCAACAAAAGGCTGCATCCTAGAGAGTAATAGGGAACAATTTAAATTTTTGGGCATAAATAGAATAGACATAACTCCTACATAAAATATCTGACTCAAATAGAAAAGTATCGGGACCATAAAAGTGCAACAGTATAAAAAGGTGAATATTATTCGTTTGGACCACTACGTTTGGATGCACGATAGGGAATCCAAAGGTTATCTCTTCCTCTACCATTGGTCCCTGTACAAATACCTATCCTTTTCCTTTTTCAATATTTTCACCTCCAAACAAGCTGAAATTGGTATCCAAGGGTAACTCAGTCTATAGATCAGGATGATGACCAACTTCTAAATATGTCTCAAATTGTGATCCCCCAACTAGATTGGCTTCCCATGTGGAATCTATCTCTGCGTTCACTTGAATCTTTGATTTTCTTGCTATAGTTTTTTTTTACTCTCATTCTTAGAAGGTTCACCTTTCAACAATTTAACATTAGAATGGGGAGATTTGGAAGTATCTTGCCTACTTGTACCTTTATATTTATGCCTACCTCTACTCATACATCCTAAAAAAAAGAAATAAATAAAATAAATAATAATAAAATAAAATCACACTCGCAAGCTCTAGATGCTACGAGCAGTCCTATCATCCATGAAGTTATCTATTTGCACTATTAGCTCAAAAAAATCATTTACAGAAATAAAAATAAAGAAACATGCACTTAATTACAAAACGAGGGCTTGTGGGACTCACAAAAGTGGTCACGCAGGTTCTTACATTCCATTTTAACTTTTGAATCCTCTAAGTCTTAAATGATGGGGAATCCAATAAAAAAAATGTGATCACCAATGTTATTATCTATCAATAACCTCCCCAACAATGAGCCTAAATATTGGGTGAATTATTTGAAAACAAATTTGCAACATAAATATGTCAAACCTGGAGCGTATGCATAGAGGCATTATACGATATGTGAAGAGGTGTGGATATTAGTAATCTTCATGCTCCTATCTGGTATCAGGAATTTTTTCTCTAGGAAACAAACTTATAATGTTGGCTCATGCAAGGTCAATCAAGTCCTTACAAGCCACTTCTAGGTCTTGCGTTTAATAGATATAACTCCCATACTTAGTAACAATATAATTGAAAGGGACACTCTAAAACGTTCTTAGTCTACTAAATACCTATTATGGGGCCTGTTACAAGACACAACTCTCTCAATGAATTTTTATCATAAAACACATATGAGGAATCACCTACATTTAGGTTCCTTCAATGACAAACTCTTTATTCTAATGTAGTGATAAGAAACCCTATTCTATGGGGATCATTGGGTTCGTGTCACAAAGCCCTTTCCTCAAGGGGTTGTATTCTTTCACACTCAAGCGTGAGGTATTATTATAGCCACAAAAGGTTTCCATGCTTCATAGGATCCTTCGGTGTTCATCATGCAAATCGAAAGCAATATGAAACAAGAGAATCAAGGCATAAGTGTTACACAACATTTTGTCACCGTCCCTGCAATCCCTCGCCTCGCATATTGGAGGGTCTTTCCCATGACCTGTGAGCAGTGTCATACTCTGCAAACACCTTCTTTGCATCCTGCTACATAAGGACATAATTTCTCCTGTTGAGAATTTCCTTAAAAAGCCCACAAAACCCTATGTTTTGGTCTTGGCGCGGGTAGCCAATTCATCCCTCGCACCAATGTGGAGGATGTACACCAGAGCCTGCAGCACTTGGCACTCTGTCTCTGTGTTGTGCCCACACCAGCTATTTTAGGAATGTTTTTTTACAAAATAAAGGCGAAATTTTCCTTCTAACCACCTCAGGGATGAGTCACAGGAAGTGGTTAAGCTAATGAGACACGAATCTGCCTCTTTAGGTAGTGGTTTCCTCCTCCCATGGAACACTCCTTGAAGATAGGTCTCCCTTCCATGATTATAGGGATCCTAAACTCTCCCTCTCCCTCTATATAAACACGCCTTCTCCCTTTATGAAAGCTAGCTGAACATATAGAAAAGAAGCTGAACTTGGAGAAGAGATACTATAGCTGAGTAATCGTTATTGAGAAGGTAGAACCAAGGATAATTCCATAGAGAGAGCCCCGTCTGAGTTCCCAACGAGCCTTTGTGAGACGCACTCTGCTAGAACCCTATTGGAGGAGACCGCAACATCAAATTTTGGTTGTACTCTTCCTTTCTTTCATTAATATACTCGACTATGGTATTGGTTCCATCATTGTGTTATGTTTATCTGATGCAATTGATTTAGTCTTCTTTGACTGACTGATAGTTATGAATGTGAAACAGTATGTTGTATATTGTCATTGTTTCTTGTGTATGTGCAGGTATCTGAGCGTGAAAGCAAGCGAATCGTGATCTGTCAAACCCGAAGCGAGAGGCAACCACTCTTTCCGACGACAACAACAACGTAGGACCTCTGGTAAGTCATCTATCGAATCTCCATCCATTTGTTAACTAGGAATAGATATTATAGCTTGTCTCATTTGTGGCTTGACTCACTCTAGGGCTAGTGGGATCACCTCTGTCCGCAGAGGGGATTTACCTCACCAATAAATTGGCGACTCCACTGGGGATCAATGCGAGTTGTCTTTCATCCATTAGGTCTTCTTCTTGGTATTTGCTTGCTTAGCTTGCCTTTTCTGATTATTTTTGCTGAGTCTAAGACCCCTGTTCAGCCCTAGAGGATCAGATCTGACCTCTGTCCTTCAAAATTTTCCTTTTATCAGGGTTGGCTTGATTGACACATTTTCCAATTTGACAGTCGCACCACTGGCGCTTGTTTCTAGTTCAGCACCCATGCCATCCCCTGTTTGGCACTGATTACAACCAAAAAGTCACGCCATTTCGTGTAGGTATTAGGGTTTGCCTTGTTTTGGAGTTTTTGGGTCAATGCTTGTGCTTCTTGGTTATTTTTTGGCATTTTTTGAGTGCCTTGGGGTGGTTTGCGATTGTGATTCACCTTCATTCCTTAAGTTGTTTGTCTATTTTCTGTCAACATCGTGGCCTTAGGGTTTTCTAGTGCTTTAATATGTTGAGCCTCTTGTAGGAGTTTGGGTCCTTTTGTTTCGCATCCACCTTCATTCCTTGTTTGATTGCATTCAGCTCCTTTGATCCATTTGAGTGATTGCATTGGTTGAATGGTTCTTACCTCTTTCATTCAGTTGTGCTTCTTGTCACTCCAAGCATAGATTACACTGCTTTTATGGGTCTGTTTCGACATCTTTCTTCGATTTGAGAGATTGCAACATTGGTTTGAGTTTTTGTTTTGTTTGCTTTTGGGTTGATTGAAATTGTTTCGCTTCGACTCTCGCATTGACATTCTTGAACTAGTGTGAAGGTTTGTTTTTCATGTCATTTAGTGCATTTTTTTCTCTAATACATTGAAAAAAAAAAATAAAAAAATTGTGCTTGCATTCTTGTTTGCATTGCGGAATTGGAAAATCTTTCGCATAACTAGCATTGGGCATTCTAGGAAAGATTTCTCATTTTCATTATCTTGCATAAGATACTGTAGTGGATGCTTCTGTGTGCTCATTATTTTCTATCGCTTGAAAACTCCTAAACTTTCTCATAGATAGATTTTCATAGAACGAAATGGTATTTTATGGCATGTAGCTTGCATTTAGGGATTTGTGAGATCCAACATTCAGTAGGACCTTGGAATTGAAACATAAAAACAAGATCAACTTAAAATTTATTCAATTAACCTAAGGCAACATTGAAACTTAACGAAACATTTAGTGGTCTAAGTTAGAGACATCTTCTGGCATCTTTAAACCTAGTAGCTACCACTCACCATCTGGCTTCAGATAGCACTAGTACGGACTTGCGCTCCCCACATCGTCGAGTATATAAAGGGAAACCCCTCTAGGTTGCAATCCTTTTATCCGTAGGAGACTTTGCCGCCTTGTAACCATGATACACCAAACACAACATTTGTGGAGACTACCTGCACGTACGTCAAGTCCTTGGTTAATTATTATTTCATTTTATTACGAAGGTGTATATGGCAGTTCACGGAAACCTGGTACACCCTGTTACCTAGACTACCTAAGTAGTCATTTTCGATCTTTACTAACTCCATAAATTTGAAAAGATCATCGAGCACTTGTCCTTTCGCACTTGTTTCAAACTAAATGAGACTAGAGTCATCTTTAACTTTTTTTTGACTCTTAAAATATGAAACAACAAATTTTTGGTTTCAATGTGGTAAAATAAACTACCTAACATTACACGCCTATTAAATTTTCGTCTACTGGCAGTCCGTTCTCGGATGATTCATCTGAAACTTCGCAAACCTCTCGGTCTGCCGAGCTTCAGCAACCTATCATCTCGTCAGAGTACCCCTTTGGAGAACTGGTTGAGTTCCATTGGCCTCTTTCAAATGCTTGGTTTGGGTTTGGAGTCGGGGAAAATTTCCCCCCTCTTACATCGAGATCGCCATTTTTGGCTGCTATCATACCTCCTAGCCCCCATAATATTTTACAAGATCTCACGGTGGATTCAGACATGGACTCATCTAGTTCTAATGGAAATGAGGGGATTCCAATTTCTGATGAAGAATACCAACCTTTCCTGGAAGACATCCATCAAGAGCCTACTCAATATTCACCATCGGTGTAGCTTCTAGCCGGATATAGATCTTTAGGTCAAATTATAGTCAGTATTTCCTCCATGGCAACATCAACTCCGTCAAGGGGGCTGGTTCTCCCATCATTAGGGATGTCACCAATGACACCTGTCTCGTCGACGCATTTTATTACGTCTGTTCCCAGTAGACCTACTATCTGCGTGGCTACATCGACACTGGTTGTCACCGCTCAGTCGTCCGGAGTTTCAGCTTTGGTAGAGACTTATATTACCATGGCAATCCCTGACGGCTTTTCTTTTGAGGAGTATCGACTGGTTGTTCAGTAGAAAATCTCCCAGACTAATCAGTCCCCTCAGGATCCTTATCGTTCTTATTTTTCTCATTATGGCACGGATGGTACCTCGATTTATTCACTTCCGTTTCAATATGATGAGCACGGAAACCCTATCTACTTTCCTACTCTTGAGGCTTATCAATTCCTTTTCGGTTTTAGACCTACCTTGCATGTGCAACCCTCTAACCAGCAAGGACAACCCTTTCAGGGACAACCTTCGGTTCAGCAAGGGTATGCTTATGACCCACAAGGACAACCCTTTCAGGGACAACCTTCGGTGCAACAACGATATACGTACGACCCACAAGGGCAACCCTTACAGGGACAAACTTCGGTCCAACAAGGATTATTTACAGCCCGCAAGGGTAGCCTTACAATCCTCAAGGTCAACCTTTACAAGCTCAGCCTGTTATCCAACCAGGGAAACCTTAAGGACCTGTTGGGCAACCGGTATATCAAACCAAACCTTTATAAAGTCCTAGGGGGCAGATCCATCCATCTCAACCTTTGGTGCAACCATAATAGCCATATCTTTTGATTGGTCCAAATGTTGCATAGACAGGACCATCTTATGGTCCTGCTCTAGGTCGACCTGGTTATCAGGCACAACTTGGCTCATTGCAGCCATCAAGCCAACCTACTCTGCAGGGAAAACCTGGTGGCCGTCACCAGTCAGGTCAACCTGGTCAGCCAGGCCAACCTGCACAGACAGTTCACCCTGCTCAGCCACCGCTTTAATCTATGCTGCAGCCGAATCAACCTCTGTGCCTGACTTATCTAGCTCAGCAGGGCCCTACTTATCAACAGCCCGTTTGACCCCAAGGCGGTTATTACCCTCAAGGTCAATATCGACCGTCATAAAATGAACTTGAAGGTCCTGCTTATTACCCTCAACCGCCAGGCTATACTTATACTCCGCAGCAAAATCCTTATGCTGCTCAATCGGGACCCTCGTATACTCAGAATTAGTATCCTTGTCTTCAACCCCCGTATCCTAGTCCTCAGCTGCCATATCAACCGAATTATCTGGCTGCCATATCAACTGAAATATCCGGCTTATAATCCTTCAGGACAGAACAAATGGGGGCAGAGTTATACTCAACCAAGGTGGAGTATGGGTACGGGTCCTTATCAAGGACCTACTATGCATTTTAACCCTCAATTACCTTTTCTCACCACGTTGGAGTTACCGGATGTGTCCAAATTTACAAATGATCCCATCCTTCATAATCCATATTGGCCTCCGGTTGCAACGAAGGTTCCTAGTGATTGTCCCAAGTTTGAGGGAAAATCTGGAGAAGACCCCTCCCCAAGCTCACGTCATGACATACCATTTATGGTGTTCTTCCAATTCTTGGGTGGATGACTCTGTTCGACTATGTATTTTCCAGCGCAATCTTATCGGCGTTGCAGCTAAGTGGTATATTGAACTGCTTCGTCGTATCTTTCAAGATTTCAACACTCTCGCTATGGCATTCCTTACTCATTTCCAGTTTTTCATTTGTTATGAAGCCGGGATGCATCTCCTAACATCCTTGAAATAGGACCGGGCTACCCAGATCTCAGACCACATTCATGAATGGAGACGACATCGACGCCTGAATGGAGACGGCGTCGTCATCTGATCAAGTTCGAAATTCTTGATCAGATTCTTACTCATTGGTTCACTACCTCTTTTTTTAATCAAATCGCGAAAGACATCTCCATGGGGGCATGTGTAACCGAGGAACAAGCCATTGCTCGTGCCCAGTACCTTGATTTAGTGTACTCTCAATCGGGCATTTTGTATGACATCTTGACTGAGGCTCCACAAATTGGGACCTCTAAAGTGCCAGCTACCCCATCATTCGATGGCGTTATTGGTTCCCTGTCTCGGAATTCATGCAAGTCTTCCAATGGGAAGCAAAAATCAAATTCTTCCAATGGTTTTGCTCCTCATCCTACCCCGGATTCTGGTAAAACCTCGAAGGTCAATGCTGTTCAGGCCAATCCTGTGGACAAGACTCCCAAGGGGAGAAAGAAGGGCAAAGGCAAGGCCAAAGCTGATGCCCCAAAACCATAATCATCTAAACCTTGTGCTGATGATGCTTCACAACGAAAGCTGAAGTATCCCTGTCTAATTTGTGATAAGGAACACTATACTAAGGATTTTCCTAGATGATCTAAAGTTAGTAAACTACTCAAAGGCGCTAAGGGAACTTCGGTGGTCCTTAAAGAATCTTTCCCATCTCAGCAAACCTAGATGGCCAAGAAACCTCCACCATCTACGTCATTTGGATCTCAAGTATTCATGATGAACAGTTTTTCACCCATTTCCATTGCTACTCGGTCGAAAGATTATGCTGGATCACGCTAGGTAGTTGGGAAAGAGATCACTGATGGTCCTCCTCCCCCACCTACCTCTGGTCCTCTTGATATTGAAAGGCCTAGTGCTAAACCTGTTGTACAACCACCTTCTAAAGGTGTTCTCTGAAAATCTTCTTATAATCCTAACGCCCGTTCTGCTCAGCATTACAGTATTGTTGAGGATTTAGCACAGACGTCTTCTGTGATGTCCACGTTAGAAGTGCTTCAGAGTTTCCCGTCTCAACGGAAAGTGTTATTATCTGCGATCGGCGGGATTGATCCTGCTAATTCTAGCCTTCTCTCTTTTGACTTAGAGAATTTCGTCCCCCGACTTCCTGTTGAGGAGGTAAATCCCTTCTGCGGACAGAGGCGATCCCTACTAGCCCAGATCGGGTCTAGCAACAATTAAGTCATGCAGTGACGCAGGTTCCTAGTTACAAAATGACAAAAATCATAACGAATTGTCTACCTCAAATCCTACGCAGTGTTCGTTGAAGAAAAGGAGATGCTTTTCATCCCTCGCTTGGCAGATCACGATATTTTCGCTTGACGCATCCGAACACTTGCACACATGCAAGGAAACAATGACATACAACATAAAATCTAAAGCACGTAACCATACATCAGTCAGAGAGGATATAATTCATTGCGTAGAGAAATAAACACATGAATGGAACCATAATCAAAGTCGCTTATATTAAAATAACAAAGGAAATATTACAACCCAAAGCTCTTACACTTGATCTTCCTTCAGCAGGGCTGACAGCAGAGCACATCTCAACAAAGTCTGTCGGGAATCTAGACAAATCTCTCTCTCTTCAGCTTGGCTCTCGACAATTGTCTGGCTATAGCTTCCTTCCTACAAGTTCAGCTAGCTTTCTAAGGGAGAAGGCAAGCTTTTATAGATGGAGGAAGGGGAGTTGGGATCCCTATAATCATGGGATAGGCACTATCTCTAAGGAAGCTTCCATGATAGGTGGAAAACCACTTCCTATACATGGAGATCTGGAGCCAAACCACCCAAGTCCTTTTGATGACTCGTTCAGGAGTTTGTTGGAATCAAACTTTCGCCATTTTAAACTTCCCTTATTAAGCTTGGCGAGGATGAAGGCGGCTGTCAGCAGGCAAAAGATCTATTTTAGGGTTTGGGAGGAAACTTTCTTTGGAGAATGTTTTCCTTGTACGGATGCTACACGTGAAAGTGGCGGTTTCAAGTCATGTTACTACTCATAGGTCATGGGAATATCCCTCCATATTTGTGGGATGGGGAATTGCAGGGATGGTGACAAAATACTGTGTAACAGATGCCCCCTAAAGCATGAGGCCTGAGAGAGAGGGAGGGGTGAAATGCTTTATGAGAACATGCCCAACTGAAAACACTGTCGTCGGAAGACCTGCATACAAGTACAACTGATACCTCTGATACATGATATGTGGTATGGGCATAGCCATCCATAATAGAGTGTACAATAACCAGGATCCAAGGTATGGACGCAGCCATCCAAGAAGGATCAACAAGTAGACTCAGGTATGGTCGCGGCCATCCAATCAAATGAGTCATGTAACCAATCGTGATAATCCATAAAGAATCCGCAGCTTGGATTTTATCAGACAAAATCCAGGGTCTTGCGCTCCATCTCGACCCGAAAAGAGTACAAGTCCTAGCATGTGAATAAGTGAGCTGAAGTCAAACATGCAAGAACATCGTCTGATTACCAGCCAATAATGAAAGCCGTTAACAGACGCG